>CAJNJA010017719.1:0-10855 GCA_905231915.1 Symbiodinium necroappetens
GGTTCGTTTGAAGGGATCGATAGGGGGGACCACAGGGATAAGGGGTGGATCGATGGGGGGACCATGGAGATAAGGGTTCCTTTGAAGGGATCGATAGGGGTACCACAGGGATAAGGGCTCCTTTGAAAGGGATCTGTGGAGAATCTGTAGGATATACCGGGTTCGTTTGAAGGGATCGACAAGGGGGACCACAGGGATAAGGGTTCCTTTAAAGGGATCGATAGATGTACCATAGGGATTGGGGTTCCTGTATAGGAATCTCTGGATATAAGGGTTCGTTTGAAGGGATACCATAGGGATAAGGGTTCCTTTAAGGGCTCTGTGGAGACACTGTAGAGGATGAGGGTTTGTTTGACGGGATCAGATGGGGGGACTACAGAGATAAGGGTTCCTTTAAGGGGATTGATAGAGGGGACCATAGGGATAAGGGTTCCTTTAAGGGATCGATAGGGGTACCACAGCCATAAGGGTTCCTTTGAAGTGAACTGTTGAGAAACTGTAGGATATAAGGGTTCGTTTGAAGGGATACCGTAGGGATAAGGGTTCCGTTAAAGGGACCGATAGGGCGTACCATAGGATAAGGGTTCCTTCAAGGGATCTGTGGAGAAACTGTAGAGGATAAGGGTTTGTTTGAAGGGATCGATGGGGGGACTACAGGGATAAGGGTTCCTTTAAACGGATCGATAGGGTCGACCATAGGGACAAGGGTTCCTTTAAAGGGATCTGTGGAGAAACTGTAGGGTTCGTTTGAAGGGATCGATATAGGGACCACAGGGATAAGGGTTCGTTTGCAGGGATCGAGGGGGACCATCGGGATAAGGGTTCTTTTAAAGGGATGTGTGGAGAAACTGTAGGTTATAAGGGGTCGCTTGAAGGGATCGATAGGTACCACAGGGATAAGGGTTCCCTTCAAGGGACCGATAGGAGGGACCATAGGGATAAGGGTTCATTTAAGGGATCTGTGGAGAAACTGTAGAGGATAAGGGTTTGGTTGAAGGGATCTATAGGGGGACCACAGGGATAAGGGGTCCTTTACAGGGATCGATAGGGGGGACCATAGGGATATGGGCTCCTTTTAAGGCATCTGCGGAGCTGAAGGATCGATGTCTCTAAAGCTTAGGGTCGCAAGAGGGTTCAAGATCAAGGCCCCGAAATTCTAAAGGCTATGACCAATGATTCCGAAAACATCAACCCAGCTGCCTCGTTGCGTTGCTCTCTGCAGCCAGGACCGCCTTATCATCAGACTCTTCGACAAGTTGTTGCTAAAGTTCCACGGAGTGTGGCTGGAGCATGCTTATACTTTTGTGTGTATATGCATATATATATACACACACACCTACCTATCTACCTAGTCGTCTACTTATCTACCTAACTACCTATCTACCTACCTATGTATTTAGCTGTCTATCTACCTAGCTACCTGTCTACCTACCTACTTACCTACCTACCTACCTGCCTACCTACCTACCTACCTACCTACCTACCTACCTACCTACCTACCTACCTACCTATATCTATCTGTCTATTTCTTCTTCCATCTATATCTATCTGTATCTATCTATATTTATCTACCTACCCATCTGTATGTCGTATGTATCTGTGCAATGCATGTGCATGTCGTGTCGCGTGTTTGCATATGTATGTGCGCATGTATATGTACACTCTCGTGGTGGCTTTCAGTTTTGAGTGCTTCCCTTGGCGCCGGGCTCTTGAGGCGATGCAGGATTGAGTTCAAGTACAACGACGGTGCCAAACCCCTCACAAACCCTGGGCCCCTGTTCAAAAAGCCCTCACCCGCCCTCAACCCCGAACCATAAAAGCCGAAACCCTCATGGAAGAGCCCTTGTAGAAGCCCGTAGTAACTTGTAGGGCCCAGGCTCTACAACCTACTTTTGTTAGGGGCCCAAATATAATCCCCAGTACAGACAGTACAGGGACGCTGAAAAAAGACACATTCTGGGTGCATAAGAAACACAAATTTTCTGCAAACCCAAACCTTCTAATCCCAAAACCCTTAGGCCCATAAGCACTGAACACCCAAAAACCTCTAAAAACTCTAAACCCTTACATCCCTAAACCCCTACTTCCGACATCCCTCAGCCCCCATAAACCCCAAAGCATCCCTCGATGTCCCCCCCTTTTGAGGCCTCCGAGGGTCTCAAGGCGCGGCTCGGTGGTGCAAGGGAGGCCGCGTCGTCCTGCGAACGTGGGGGCAGCTTGGGGCTCAGGGTTTGCGGCTTAGGGTTTGCAGGGTTTAGGGCTTAGGGCTTAAGGGTTTAGGGTTTAGGGTTTGGTTCCATTACGGTTCAGGGCTTAGGGCTCAAGTTCCAATGTCTGTCGGGTTTGAGGGGCTCAGCGCTTTAGTGAGCTGGCTTCGTGTCTGCAGGGTTTTAGGCTTGTGGGCTTACTTCCAAGTTTTTTGGGTCTGTACAGGCAGTTTAGTGCCCGTACGGCTTACAAAGCTCGTCGTCGGATTTTCTTTTGCATTCAACAAGTAGCAGCTACCTACCGCTTGCTTCTGCTGTTTCTGAGCGTTCTCTCTACGACTCCGACAGGCCCAAGGGGCTCTCCCTAAATGGGACTTTCTGAAAATTAGGGTACCTTATTTTGGGTTCCTTATAATAAGGATCCCACGACTTAGGGTACTATATTAGGGCCCCCCCTATGTTCGGAAACCTCCCCCCATGTAGGGTTAGGGATTAGGAATCATCGTTCATCTTTGGGGTGTTGGGGTCTCGGGTCTTGGGTTTCTAAGGGAGCAGGCGGCTGCTGGGTAAAAAAAATCGAGGCCCTGAAGTTGGAGGTTTAGGGCCTGGGGATTTGTAAGGCTTATAGGGTTTAGGGTTTAGGATTTAGGGTTTAGGTCGAAGCGCCAGCCGAGGGCCGTTATAATTTCAACTTGAGCTCAACCAGACATTAGAGACCAACAAACCAAAATTAAACCCGACTGCCACACCTTACTCAAACCCTAAGCCGCGCACGTTGAACATCCGGGCTCAAGGTCGTCGCTTTCGAGGTTTAATGTCAGGGACTGGGACGTTAGGGTGCTCCTGGGTTGTTTAGCTTGCTGTAGGGCTCTGAGGGTGTGAGGTTTGTCAGGGATGGGCTGTTCCACTCTGAGCCCTAAACCCTTGAGAGTTACCCAAGCCCACCTCGACCTGAGCCTCTGTTAGGGTTTAGGGTTTACGGTTTGGGGCCTATATTAATCTTCAACCCTGGCCGCATTCTCATGTTGGGGCCCACTTTCACATGAACAGATCATCCCCACGAGTCGGGCGTCGCAGTGTGCCGACACTTCTTGCCCCGATAAGAACGGTGCGGCTAAGCTTCGACAGACAGTGAAAGAGGAGGCAAGGCGTCCAACTTCATCCTCTTGACCCTCTGGTCCTGAGCCCTTAGAGTTCCGCACCTCCCAAACTTAGCTCTGAAACCAAAGCTCCAACCCCAAGACCCTGCCCAAACTCTCCTTAAAACTAAACCTTACATCCCAGGTTCCCCCCCAAGCCCGAAACAACACGAAGTCCCCATCCTCAGGTACCCCAAAGCTTAAGCCCTAAATCGAGCCTTATAGCACCCTTGAAGGACCACGGGCTCTCTCTGTAACCCGGCAGTCCTCCATGGGCCGCAGAAGAACAAACCGGACCACTTCTCCTCCGAATTGAGCTCCAAACTCATGAGTGACATTGCTTTAAGGTTTAGGGCTTTATATAGGGTGTGTGAATGTAGTTTTTAGGAATTTAGGGCTTTAACCTTTGTGACAGTGTCATTAACTGAACCATGCTTGAGAGTACACCGCTACATCTGCAATTGTCCTTCATTTTTCTACATTTCTTTATACTACTTTCTCAACTGTCGGTTGAGTCCCATAGGCAAAGGAAGCTGCAACTTGATTATGCAGGGCCCTTTGTTGGGAACTCGTGCCCTTCGTGCAAAACCCCTGCAGACTCACATCCGACGCCCCAAAGTCATGGTCATGGTTTCAAGACAAGGCCCCTAAACCCTAAACCCCTAAACCCTAAACACAAGGCCCCTAAGACCACAACAAAGACAGCCACCCGATAAGACCCGAACAATCTCATAGAGTGGTGTCCATGATCGGGATGGGGATGTGGCGTATATTTGTCGAAAACCAGGCCTAAGGAACTTCTTGATATAGGGACCTCTAGTAGTGAAATACTCATAAAACTAATGAAGTTCTGAAACAAAAACTCCGGAACCCTGAACTCTTGACTTAGACGAGTTTGCGATTTGGGGTTTTAGTTGCGGGCTCGGTTGGGGCTTAAGGCCCGGAATCTAGGGTCTTCGGGCCTGAAGCCATCTTAGAGCTGCTCTGATACCAGGCAATTGTTCTGTCCTCCTGGCTGTTCCCTGAAAGCCCTTAAGCAGCCATCCCTGAGGTTTAATGTAGGGGCCTTAATTATCAGGGTAGGGTTTGGGGGTATATGGTACTATAACTATACTCAGGAACCCCCCCCAAAAAAAATGTATAGGTAATCCTTAAGGCCCCTATATTATGGTTTGGGGTGTGTCCGGAACTACCTAAACCTTGGATCTCAAGCCTCTATTCGATTCAGAAGGCATAAGCACTCACTCAAGGCCCTTGCGCAGCAGCGACCATGGTAAGACCTCTCGCGCCGAGAAGGAAAGCCAATTCGTGGAACTCCCTTCTTTGGGTGACGTCTGTGCTCTAGTGTGGTACGCCGTCCTGATCCACAAACCCCGTCCGGATTGAAGTCACCTTCCACTATGAGTTGGCATTTAGGTTAACGTCACGTCCACCTTTGTTCGTTTCTTCACCTAAGTCGTTGATGCGTTCTTCCAGGTCATTTCGCATCCCTCTTGTGGGAGTCCGTAAGTAAGACGATTGACCAGCCCGGATGTTCCCATAGTCCATAGTCTGTTCTTGTGCGGATCATGTCGTCCTCGTATTGCTCCTGGTTGTCTGACGATGCGAAACGAAGGTTTCCGCTTCCTGCATCCTAAGATTTCGGGACCCCAGATTAGATCTTGTTTCAGGTTTTCCGGCTTGGGGTGAGGACTCCGGTGTTAAACGGCCTTGGTTTCAGCTTGCTCCCCAACCGGGAAGTGCCCCGCAAACTGGGTTCGATTGAGTGCATACACATCTAATTTTTGCGGTCTACTGGGGGTAGTCGGCACATGACTCGAAGGCATACTCATGGAGTGACTTCTGCGTGTCAGGAATGAGGAAGGCCGAAAACCCCTACATCCTAACACTAACATCCCGAATCCCTAATATCCGTAAACCCCGAACCCTAAACCTTTGAACCCTAAACCCTAAGTGCCCTAAGTGAAACCGCAGTGGCGGCCTCAGCCTCCGTGTCGCTCACACGGCAGACCTGCACGGCCGGGACTTTCTCTTTACCACCTAGGTCCTAGGTTTGGACACTTAGCAGAGACCTCAAGACCCGTAATCTGAACTCGAGGATAGGCCATAGTGCAATGTCTCGGTGGGAGAATTCCGGGCCATCACCGATGTGGATGGAACCGTTGCTAGGTCAACCTTGTGGCTTCGCCACTAAGGCAATGTTTCGGGTACAGGTTTTGGGGTTCTTCATAATTTGAGGGTCGCCCCCGGAGGCCGTATCATCTGCAGCGGTTGATGGAGCTGTGGGCTGTCCAGCTTTCGGCGCTGCATTGAAGTCCTGTCTAGACCCATGCCGGCATGGCTGCAGACTTGTTTTTAGACGAATGAAACAACTTACCGGAAATGGGGCAGCTGCTGAACAACCCCCGAAAGCCGATTCTCCCCTGAATGCCTGTCTGCCTGATCAGCAGAGTTCAATCGCGAACTAAACTACACTAAACTACACTTAAGCTCAAAGACTGACCTTCGACCTAAGCCCAAATTGAACCACTGTTGTCAGGCTTCCAAGCTATATATTATGCTATAACTGTACGAGGAGCACGAAGGAACATCATTAAACATTGAGGCGATTCAGGCTCCTCTACTTTTCAACTGCAATCTTCGCCAGCGATCGACTGCAAAGCTGGACAGGCCACCTCATGAGGCAGGGAGAACCGTCGTTGCACGGAGCCCTGAAGGTAGCACCTGTTACATTAAATGTAACTAATCATGTAACGATGAAACTACCATCATCCAAAGCCTAAATCCTAAACCCTAAACCCTTAAGAAAAGGAGAAAAGGGCTCTGGAGCCAGAAGGCAGTCCCAGGCCTCAGGCCATCGCCCCTCCAGGGCCGGACTTGGAGCAAGGGCGGCAAATCCATCGACGTAAACAGCCAGCAAGGCCACCTCTTCGGAGTCTGAGGTTTTGGGCTTATAAGTGCTGCAAATATAACTGGTCTGGTTTTGGAGATTCTTTTCAATTTTTGTTGTGACATAGCATGTATGGGGGTTTGGGTATAGAAGAGGGGAGTCCAGTGAAAGGCAAATTCCAGGTCTGACGTAGGCTGTCGGGCCTGGGGCTTGAGGCTTGTAGCCTTTCTGTAATTTGCATCAAGGTAAAGATTAGAGTTTTGAAGTACACGATGGCTTAGACTCGTATTGTTGAACCCATCGGATTGATATTGAGTTTGTTTTAGGCCTCGAGACTATACATGCAACATCAGCAAGCTGGCCGGGGGTACCGCCTTAGGTTTCCGGGATTCGGGACGAGCTAAGGAACACAGGGGCGAAGCCGAAGTTCAGCTGCCTGCTTTGCTCACGACTTCTGCTGACAACTACTACCCAACCCACAACACACACACACACATCGCTTGCCATAGCACTCCTGTGAAGGCCTGCCTGCACTGGCAAAGAATGGCTAGAGTGACGGTTTACGTTCTTGCTTTCCACTTGATGTACAACCTTGCAGCCTCGCACAAGCGGACTTTGCTAGCAGGCCGCAAACCCTCAGAATTAAACGAGTCCTTGGGGTTCAAGTCCTTCATGCACATACACTGGCAGGATGCACGTACCCAGCGGCATGGATCAGGCCATGAAAGGCTTCCTACAACTTTTGTGCATGGTCAAGCACCTGCTAGAGTAGAGGTGTTGGCAATGGGACCGACAGAACCAGTGATCCACTTCGCAGAAGCCTGCTATGGCATAGGGTCCTATCTAAACAGGCTCCCGTGCCGCATCGCCTTGCATAGCACCCTAAACTACGAGACCCCTGACGCTTCTACTGGGGGCTGGACCGCAGTGGACGACCGCGCATGAGCAGTCGCCTCATCCACCTGTATCATTGGTTTTGCAGCGCTTTATGTAAGGACCCTAAACCCTAAACTAAACCCGAAACCCAATAACCCTAAAAAAAGTGTACATAGAGTTTTGGCAGGACTTTTGCCAGGGTTCCGCGCGCTAGCTGTGAAAAAGCGCCTGCGAGTATGCACATACACTTCGCTTCGGGATCCCACATCTGATGGGTCTTCTCTAAAAGGGTGTGGTTATGCACACACACACACATGTATATATATATATATATGTGTGTGTGTGTGCGTATAGCCATGATCGAAATCATACAACAATGAATCACAACGAAACTCATGACCATACTGTGTTGTGATGAAAATAACAGCAAGGAAATAACGTGAAAACATGTGAAACTCAAACCGACAATAACATCAACGACACCAGTACCAGCAATAATCACAATAATAACAGCAAAGTACACCCAGTTAAAAACAAAAAACTTCCGGACGTGTTAGGGTATAGTGGTAAAGATTTGGTCGACCGGCTACCGCACATCTGCATCTCGAACTCGAACTGCACTCTGAAGTGTGCTTTGCTCTGTTGAGGGTCCAGCTGTCGGTCGCTTCGCAAGCCAGGCTCATGTTACGAGACCTAGTAACTCAACGTTGCTCCTCCAGGCAGTCAAGACTACGTTGTTCCTCCGGCAGTCAAGACTTGTCCCGACCGTAGACACCAATCCCGTGTGGTACAATGTCACCTAAACCCCACAACGTCCTACCCGTAAATCGAATACCCTGCACATCCCGAATCCCAAAAACCTGAAATGCTCAATCCAAAAATTACTAAGTGCAGAACCCAAAAAAACCTCTCAATCCTAAGCCCTAAGCCTATAGTGAGCCGTCAGGCACCTGGCTGCCACCGCGTCCGTCCCCAAGGGCACGTTGGACATGAGCACCCACGGCGCCTAGAACGGCCTGAGAGCTATGAGTAAGGGTCTAATGGTTTTGGGGTTTTGCTTTTTTGCTTCGTGGGTTTAGTGTTTAAGGACTCTTTAGCACAGAAATTGCTACAGTACTGCATAGGGGCCGAAAGTATCAAGACAGGGTTCGGGGGTGTATAACGCCAGAAACTATTGATAGTCAGCCCGAAAGTATGCTTGAGGTTTGTTGCGGTTGAGGGTTTAATGGTTGCGGTTTTAGATACTTGAGAAACTCGTTTCTACCTGAGTTTCACCACGCTTGATGTGGTTTCGTGCGAAAGGTGCAAGGCCTCAATCCCTGTCAGAATATTCATTCATGTAAAAGGGGGTCTTTATTCAGCCTGGGAATACACTTGCTTCTGATTCCATGGCTTGGCTGTGCAGGCATATAAGGTTTATGCGTGAAACAGGTTGTGAGCCATGATGAATTCCAACTCCTCGGCACGAGCATCTAGATTTTACAGGAATGTGTAGCTTCCTCTGCAACAAGCTGTGGGGACCCACAAGCCCGACCCCAACAACCTGTATTGATCCACAAATCCACAGGAGAGTTTCAAAAAGCAACAGGCCCCAAGTAGCATTGTATAGAAGCCACCAAAGATAAGAGGATCCTTTGAAAACAGACCCCACAAAAAGATACCACCCTAAGCCCTAAACCCTAAACCCTAAGCCCTAAACCCTACACTAGGTACTGGGTTTCGGAAAACAAACTACATCACTCAAACAGAAGGATCTCGCGATGTGGGAGTGCACATGCGGGATTCATAAACCCACCCGGGATCCTCCCCACTGCAAGGGTGACTCTTTTCTGTTTTTGGCTCCAGGGTACTTTCCGGACTTGCACGGCCCCTCCCTCGAACCCTTTGCCATGTTAACCAAAAACACGTACATTGCCAAAAGCTCTTTTCTTACAAAGTTCATGCCCAAAAACAGATTTCAGAACCAGCCAAGCAGGGTGATAATGCCATGCTCAGGCTCCCTGCACTGAAGCTTTCCGTTGGTCTCAACCCTAAGTAGTCTAAACTCGACACCCAACGATACTTGTGCTGGCGATGCTTGCCCCTGACGATGATGCAGAAGATGTTGCTCATGGCCCTTATGCTTACACCAACGAGGACAAAACATGCGGCAGAAATCTACGCATAAGCCCAAGCAAGAGGGCCGCAACAACAAATAGACATAGTCGAAAACCCCAGAAGGGCCCTGAAATTTCAAATCCCTGGATCCACAAACTGTGAACCAACCTTAGTGAGCCCAGCCCTAGAAGCCCGTCTGCCTTGACGACCGAGATTGTCACGGACTGCTGGTTGCCGGCCTGGTCAGCAAAGGCAGGAGCCTACGGGTTTAGGGTTGTAGGGCATCGGGTTTGGGGTTTAGGGCTCAAGAGGTGTATGCCTGACACTGGTTTCAGGATGTGTTCGCATGAGGTTTGTAAGGCCGTATGTATGGAGTCTTCTATGCATGGGCTTGACATGTCTTCGTTGTTGAAGCCCTGATCCTTGATGCTCTTAGGTGCGGGCAGTCACAAGCAGCATTCAGTATTCGCACGCAGGCAGAGGCGCGACAAAATCGTATCCAATTTTCCATGAGGCCTCAACCCTCAACTCCAAACACTGAACATTTATAGATGCCGAAAGCCCCATGCCTTCGTCTTACAGAGCCAGACCGAAGCCGAAAACCTTACGACAATCACACCTCAGTTCAATTCCTCATATAGAGCCGTTGTTCAACCCTTATAAACCCTCTAAGGCTCTAAGGTTCAAGGTAAAACCACAAGAAAAGACCTCCGAGGTCCCTCAGCTCTACTTGAACCATCGCGTTGTACGTAGGTTGCGAGCATGTATGTATGTATCAGAAAAGATAGACAGATAGATAAGTAGATAGATAGCTGGATAGATAGATAGATAGATAGAAAGATAGATAGCCCCTGTAATGCTACGTGCTCCATGCCATGATCCTAGAAGTGAACCTCCAAAAGCCCTGATTCCAAAAGTCTATCCCCCGGCTACCCTCAAGTAAAACTCAACTCCTAACCCTAAACCGTAAATCCTAAACTGCTAACCCTAAACCCTAAACCGTAAACCCTAAACCCAAAACCGTAAACCCTAAACCCCAAACCCTAGAAGCCCTACGTACTAAAAAAGGGCCTCCGCTTGCTCGTCAGGCGCGTCGAGGACCTTCTCTTCGGGGTTGCTTAGGGGGTCCTTCAGCTCACAGTTGGGTTTAGGGGCTTATTGCTTTTAGGGTTCATGGATGTTCATGGGTTAGAGACTGGGGTACAGGGCAGAGGGCTGCGGATTGAGTCTGTTTGGGGATCATGTGTCCAACTGCCTATGGCTTGCGACTTGGGTTTTAAAAGACTGAAGTCTTCAGTCCGGCTTGTTCACTGAAAATTCAGGGCTCTGCAACCAGCTTGAAGTGAGTTTTCAAGTCGGTCAACCATAGATATGATTACTTATAGCACAAACCACAATACCCACATGCGAGAAACCCACGGACTACTACGACGACGACGACTACTACTACTACTACTACTCCTGCTGCTGCTGCTGCTACTACTACTACTACTACTACTCCTGCTGCTACTACTACTACTACTACTACCACCTACTACCTACTACCTACTACCTACTACCTACTACGTACTACGTACTACGTACTACGTACTACGTACTACTTACTACTTACTACTTACTACTTACTACTTACTACTTACTACTTA
>CAJNJA010017720.1:0-36057 GCA_905231915.1 Symbiodinium necroappetens
TGCCACATCCTCCACTATGACACTCTTCTCCTCCCCATCCTCGTCCAACTAACAACTGCTGCTGCTGCTGCTGCTGCTGCTGCTGCTGCTGCTGCTGCGGCTGCTGCGGCTGCTGCGGCTGCTGCTGCTGCTGCTGCTGCTGTTGCTGTAGTTGTAGTTGTAGTTGTAGTTGTAGTTGTAGTTGTAGTTGTTGTAGTTGTTGTAGTTGTTGTTGTTGTAGTTGTAGTTGTAGTAGTTGTAGTTGTAGTTGTAGTTGTAGTTGTTGTAGTTGTAGTTGTAGTTGTAGTTGCAGTTTATTGTTGTTGTTGTTGTTGTTGTGGTTGTTGTTGCTGTTGCTGCTGTTGCTGCTGTTGTTGTTGTTGGTGGTGGTGGTGGTGGCGGCGGCGGTCTTCATGCTGTTGATGATGTTGCTGTTGCTGTTGTTGTCGTTGTCGTCGTTGGCGGTATCCGTCGTCGTCGTCGTCGTCGTCGTCGTCGTCGACGTCGTCGTCGTCGTCGTCGTCGTCGTCGCTGTCGTTGTTGTCGCTATTGTCGTTGTTGTCATTGTTGTGACTGTTGTGGTTGTTGTGGTTGTTGTTGTTGTCGTAGCCACACCTAGGTTGGCGTGAACCCAAGCTGACACCAGATTCAGACTTGGCGCATTAGAAACATGATCTGCATCCAACCCTTCCATTCGTCTGTTTGCTCCCGCGACAAGGGAGCAGAGTCCTTGCCTTTGCGGACTGTAAACAAAGCTGCCACCACGATCGCGGCCCAAACAGCCCAGAATTGGCGGGGATCTCGAACTTTCCCGGCTTCTGGCAGCACTTCCGTACGATCGCAAAGATACAGAAGTCCCAGGATTACCTCTCAGGGCAACGGTTCAGATCCCTGAACCCGAAACATCGATTCCCCGAACCCAACCGCAAGGATATCCAAGGACGAGTTGCAGACATTTCGGCCCCGGCTCGTAGGACCGACTGGTGACTCCTCAACCAGACCTAGGGACTCAGGCCCAGAGGTCATGAGATCCGTAAGGTCATAAAATGTATGCAGGGCTTTGAACTGAATGCCTAGTGGCTCAGGACCTACAGACCGGATAGTAGGCGGCTTGCTTAGACTAGACAGTTCCCAAACCCGAAGCTTCTCTCGCTCCAGGCTCAGAGGGAGTTACACAGGGCTGGAGAACCGAGTCACGGAAATGCGCACTTCAGCCACATTGTACGTAACAGGCAAATATTTCTGAATTCAGCCTGTGGTGCCGGAAGAAGGTCCTGGTCGGGAAGACCCTGGCACAGGATTCATTGGGAACGCCAGCGAGTAAGCCATGGTAAGTCGTCTTGAAGCAAGAATGCCTTGCTACATGCTTAACAAAACGCATGGGCTGCAGTGATGACGGGAGCCGAGTTGCGTCTTTCCTAGATCGCCGTCTCTCACCTACCCTGCTGTGTTGGCCGTGCACAATCCAGTGCTGGTCGGGTTTTGTGCGGGAAAAACTCGCCTCTTCCACACTGACAGCTCAAAAACACACACAGAAAAACGGCGAAAAGCGCTTTGAGGCCTTCGCCATGGAGGCCTCCTCGAGGTTGGCCTGCTCCACATCTTTCTCGTCTCCGGCGTTGATCTGGGAAAATGGGGTTTTGTCAATGTTCAGAATGGACTTAGCTTGTGGAAACCCTTGCTTTGCAACCCTTCCTAGGAAAGCCCACCAGCTCAGATTTTGACGAAAGGCAGGCAGAGAGAGAGAGAGAGAGAGAGAGAGAGAGAGAGAGAGCGAGATACATAGTTACCTATATATATATATATATATATAGATTCTTTATTTCTTCCTTCATTCATTTATTTATTTATATTTGTATTTAAAGTTATATGTAGACTTATACATTTATTTATATTTATATTGGTATTTATTTATAGGGATCATATTCTATACATAGATAGAGAGACAGTGAGACAGAGAGAGAGTGAGAGAGCGAGAGAGGGAGGGAGGGAGGGAGAGAGAGAGAGGGAGGGAGGGAGGGAGGGAGAGAGAGAGAGAGAGTGACTGTTAGCAGGTTGGACGCATGAGAAAGCAGGCCTGCCGCCTGCGAATTAGCATGAAGTAGCATCTAGAAAAAAGAAGCTACAACAACCACGAGGCTGTGCATGCGTGCTTCCGCTACTGTAGGATGTGACAATTGGCTGTCTCCAAGAGCAGACCATACCGAGATATACCGAGCCTCTGTCATAAGTCATATGCTGAAGTTAAGAGTGGAAAGCATGCGTGCGTCGTGGCAGTCTGATTGTGATGAGTTCCGCGCATCAAGATTGCAATGCCAAAGCCGACACCTGGTCAGCGTCTGCCACTCCGACACGTTCTGCCGGGGGCTCGCATGGATCGTTCTGAGCTGCGACATCCTCAATTCATGAACAGAAATGGTTGCGTCTGTCCGGCACTACTGTGCCGCCGCTTGCTGCCGAGCGACGTACCCTTCCGCCGTCGGATGCTGCCGCAAGTAGGAGGATGCCTGAAGTCTGCAGCTTAGGGCTGGTGGAGTCCAAACCCACGAAAGTCTGCGAGCTGCCTCCGCCGCTGCCCAAGTGGCCAGAACCAAGCTGCAGAAAAGGGCCGCGGCGATCTGCAGCTGGCTGTGGCTGCCGTACCTACAGAAAGACAAGACAGAGCGGCTCTCGCAAACTCTGCCTGGCCATCCTGGCCCTGCCATGCCTGGCCTGTGTAGGGAACCCAGGAAGAAGCAGCAGGTGAGGCTCAGGGCCAAGGACGCGAGCCAGAGAACCCCCAAGCGCACAAACATCACGAGAAGTTCCGTGGAGCTCGAGCCGACTCGAGCCGATACGGGCGGAAAGCCTTCCCTGGACTCGCTCTGTTGAAGTAAGCTGGACAAAAAGCCCAGGGCCCTTGCCCACGGAGACTGAAAACGCATCAGGCGACAGGCACCTTGCCCAAATCGGATCATTTGTCGACTTAAGATCGCCTGGCGACCCGAACCACTCAGTCCAGGAGCCTTCTCGCACGGCTGCCACTGAAAACCTGGTGTCATCGGAAGGTCCGTGATGCACCAGAGTTCGATCTTAGTTCAGAGAAACGGTGAAGCCACTGTGCCTTGAAGCTGCACTTCCATCTTCTTCAGGCAACACCTGCGTGCACGAGGCTCTCGCAGTTGACAGCCGAGTCCCTGCATGCAATATGCATACACAGAGCGTCTCTCCATGCCAACTCAGTGGGCCCTTACAAGCTGCACCTGAACCAAACTCATCCTGTCAATCTGGGACTCGCTCAAGGCATCCTGCAAGACCGACAGACGAAAAGCCGCGCAAGAGGAACGTTGCAAATCCAAGTCTCCTGAAGCTTCCCTGGTTCAGGAATGAGGGGCTGCCTAGCCTCCACGAACTCACACGACGAATCGAGAGTGCAGGAAACCTGCACACACCGTGGCCTCAGATCGCGACTTCATCTCCTCCTTGCGAGCTGCTCTACTTGTAGGCTCACCGTCGATGAAGGGTCCCGAAACGCTGGCGCTGGCCTCTGCGCTGCCTTCATTTTCCAGCTGCCACTCATCCCCGCGCCCTTCAGGCTCCGGTTCGGTGGCTGGCTGCTCTAAGGCGCCACCTCGGCTTCAGTCTGCCGACAGCACGAGTCACAGCTCTGACAGTTGAGGTCTGAACAGGAGATGGCTCGCGCAGGCATGGGGACCTAATAGAAAGCTCGGCTGGAACCCATTGAGCCGCAACAGCCAGGGAGCCAGCGAGCGAGCGATTTTAAAATGCAAGGCAAGGCCCAAAAGCGCTACCACAGAGCCCCTCTCCGCTCCCTGGGAGCGGAAGATTCAGATGCCCCCTTGTGGCCCCTTCTGTTTGCTCGCCAGGGCTTCTTCTGTGCACTGGTCTCCCTGAACTTGCATCCCGCACCTCTGCTAAGAAAGCTGCAGAGTCTGGTCACATCCACTTCGGGATGTCTCCAGGGAGTTTTAGTGGGTTTCAGCCGGGTTTCATGTTGTGCCGACAGGGAAGACCCTGCACATAGCATTGGCTACCTCATCGAGCCCTGGCAAAGAGTACTTCGAGCTTGCCGCGTCATCCCGCGTTGCGAATGTCGTCACGAGATTCTTCCGCCGGGGTGTCGTTCGCCTCTCGAAGATAGGCTTATCGCCTTTGTCGTCTACGCAAAGCATCGCAAAGCCCACCGAGAGCAAGTCACTCGTCCAGCAACAAGCAAAGAGCACGTCCATGTTCCTAGTTGCTCAGAGTGTCGGCCCAGTATCCCCTTCGACAGATTCCGGAGCTGCAGTTCGACTAATTGTATCTGCCACGGGTGGAAGCTGTTCCTCCCCCAACTCTGACGGGCTCTTGTGCTCCTGAGGCTGCGCATGCCGGGGCAGCTGCTCGCCTTGTCCAGACAGCTGGGACTCCTGCGACTGTGCCGCTGCTAGCTGCTCGTCTGATTGGTCCTGGTGCAGCTGCTCTTGCTGCGATCTCTGCGCGGGCGGTTCCTTCTGTGCTTGCTGCGCCGCCTCCTGCGGCTGCCGATTTGGCGATTGAGATTTTGGCTTCGGCCGTGGGTCGGGCGGCAGCTGCTGCGGCTGCGGCTGCGGTGGGGTCTGTTGCCGCAGCTGTGGCGGCTGCTGTGGAATCCGCGCGGGCAGCTGCTGCTTCTGCTGCTGCTGCTGCTGTTGCTGCTGCTGTGGCGGCTGCTGTGGAAGCTGCGGGGGCGCCTGCTGCTGCTGCTGCGGCGACTGTGCCGAGGACACACCGGGAAGCGCACGGCAGGGTGCCAGCTTGCGAATCACCTCTGCATGATCTGCCTCAAGCTTTCGCAAACGTGCCTGCGCTTCGGGTTGCTTGCTGAGGAAGGGTCCGAAGTCCCTGGCGAATGCGGCACATGCCTTGAGAGCTGCCTCTGCTGCGAGGGAGGTTTGGCACAAGTGCCTATGCTCTGCAGCATCCAGCACGCTGTTCAGCGGACGGTCCATGACACTCATCAGATCGATTTCAGCTTGGTGCTTCTTCATGATCTCTGCGCATCGGTTCGACTCGTGATCGAGTAGCTGAATGCGTCTCTCCTCGTGTCCTAGATGCTCCAGCAAAACATTCAGCAAGTGGCTGTCAAACTGCACTGCCTTGGAGCTGAGATCGTCGGAAGCCCCAGACAGAGCCCGAACTGCTAGCACCTCTGTCTCAGCAGCAGCTTCTTTCACCTTTCACGGTTGAACGTTGCGCCAAGACTTCGCAACAAGAAAGCAGTGCAGCAACCAGGCCTTCTCTGCAGCTGCCCGCTCCTTCCTGGCAGCTAGGCCTTGCTCCTGAAGGAAGCACAGTCGCTGCTTACAACCGCCTGAGACGAGGGGACGAAGAGAACAGAAGACAATCCCTCCTCCCGTCCCTGCGCCGGCACTCCTCGATCTCCTTGAGGTTCTTACGAAAAGTGGCTTCCACGTCTTCGACAGCTCGGCGATGACCATCTTTTTGCGCAAGCCAATTCCGTTGTCCTTCACGCGCAGCATGGAGCTTTTCGTCGACATTGTGCAGCTGCTGTCGAAGTTGTAGCTTCTTGGTCTCCAGAGACTCAATCTGTGCATCTGAACTTGCCCGCTTCTCATCGACCACGGCGAGGTCTTTGGCAAGAGCATCGTGCGCCTCCCGAAGTTCTTGCTGCAATCGCTGCTGCCGTTGCCCAACACCTGTTCCACTCTGCGGGCATTCACCGACGGTCTGAGTTTAGACAGACTTTCACGATGCACTCCCGCTCAGCACCTTCTCCTTGACTGAAGGAGCTGGCATAGACCTGTAAGGAAGATTGAGGAAGGTAGACTGCATCAAAGTAGCTTTAGGCTGCTACATACTTTCCCTTGCCGCACTGGGTTTTACTACTTCGGACGCTGTACCAGTAATGGTCACTGGCTAATTGGGAGAGTGACATCTTTGCTTGTCTTTTTGGTTGGAAAGTCATCATATTGCACAAGCTGCATAGTTGGCAGCGAATGCACTGACATGACCATGAAGCCGCATTTTTGGGACATGCCACGTGTTGGAAGGAAAACAGCCACTTTGATGGCTACTTTGATGGCTACTGGTAGCTACAGGCCAGAACTGTACAGAACGGCATGGCGAGTCATCATCCTCCACGGGAACATAGGAATGGGCAGTCCCCGAGCACGGCGGTGCTGTACCTCTGCCTGGTCTCCTCTTTTACGATCCCTCTTAAATTTCTGAAACGGACTCCGCCAGGAACCTGGCCGAGTTCTCGTACTCCTCGCTTACTGCCACTCTTTAGCCATAGACTCTGCCACCTGAACACAGAGGCAACTTAAGCCGTGACTAGTCAAGCGTTCGCAGATTGAACTTGGACAAGCCTTTGGACGTGCACTTTTGTCAGAGGACGGCTGAAACTAGGCCGACCCCCACGCCTCCCCAGAGCACCGGGCGAGTTGCCAAGTTTGCACAGGCAACCGAGTCGAGCGAGGAGAAGGCAACGACAGCTGTCGCGTGTAGTGTTCCGTGCATGGGTAGAGCCTAGCCCCTGCAAACCGGCACCACCAAGTTCACCGACATGCTGAGTATTCCAGCCGCTGAGGTGTCCTTGCGAGCTCGTGCATGGCCCAGTCGGGCTCGGCGTGTACGCCCCCCAGGCGCACTCTCTATCACTGGAATACGTCGCTACAGCGACGTATTGCATTTATAGAGAGTGCGCCTGGAGTCACATGTCCCAGTCACTTTCACCGATACCCCACGCCGCGAAGTGGGATGACAGAAATTCAGGGTTTGCAAATTGAGCTTGTGCCTTTGAGCTTAAGCCGCAAAATCCAGGTGTGAACTCTGGGCCCCATGTTGTCCACGATCATTTACGATCTAGACCTTTGAGAAGACTTGGTAAAGGCTACTTACTATCGAACGTCTCCCACTTCAACCTTTGAGAAGACTTGGAAAATGCTATCCTTATTATCGAATGTCTCCCACCTCCAGTGCACACCGAACCGAAACTGCCCAACGGGCCTTGCTCGAAGCTTGAGTCTCTCTTCTTTCTCGGAATCCTTTGCCTCTGAAACCGAGCAAGCCCAGACCTGACACCTCGAGCAGTAAATGGCAACTGGGTCCTTCCACGTTTGGATGACGGCTGGCTGAACATCTCTGCACCAAGGCCGCACCAAAAAACATCGCTGGCCTCGATGTCGTGCAAGATGCTCTGAAGCTTCTGGCTACGTTCCTGCATAGACAGAACACCGAAGAAGCTGAATTGCGAGACACTGTGCCACCCTGAATGCAGATCGGCATACACGCTGCAGATTTGCCAAATACAGCTCCCACCCCACTCCGCCCCCGAGCATGCCTGTGCACTCGCCGTGACCTGGGATTGTGCCTTTGCAGGCTCCGCTCCCCCTTTATGTGACACGCTCAATGGATCCCTTTGCCTCCAGCAGAGCTTGGTGGAGCGCCTGGAAGCGCAGGGAAGAGATCCTTCTTCGATTTCCGGAGGTTTTGAGCAGGATGTGCGAGAGGTTGTTGTATGTGGCATGGGAAGATCGGGAGATCTTCAGGTGGAAGCGACACGACACTTTCTCGACGCTGGAACACTGGGGAGTGCCGATGACTAAACTGCCAAGCCATTTCGAACCCGTCTAGTTCACCTCGGGTGTGCTGCTTCATGCCTAGTGGGGTCGATATGCCAGGAGCGTATCCAACTTCAGGATTCCAGGATGCTCTCCAATCTACTGTGCATGCAGCATATGCAGCTTCACGCAGATGCTAAAACGGTGTTTCGCATGGTTTCGCTGTCGACTGAACTGCAGCTGCATGCATTTCGCTTCCACGAACATGGCACGGGACAAGATGTCTCCGCATGCAGCGTGCAGCAGCTGACTCTCTCAGACTCGGCTTGGAATTGTTCAAGATTGTTCACCAACCGCGTGGTGGAGTCTGGTCAGATCTGGCAAGAGGTAGCGCTTTCGCGGCTGATGTCAGAAGCCGGATCTTATGAGCTGCTACGCTCAGGACTGAACAGATCCCTGTGTTCCTTTCCCCAGGAGGTGCGTGCTGTTGGAGCTTGCCCGTAAAAAAGAATACGAGGTTGTTGCACAGAAGAGAACGACTGCAAGCAAACAGTCTGTCCGCAGACACTGTGTGTAAGCCGTCCACGTCGCACAGACCTGCAGAGCATCTTCCACATTTTCGATGCTGGAAGCACAGCTCACGCAATCGCAGAGGCGCACCCAAGAGTTCTGCAGATGCACGAACACGTCGGGTGCACCTGGCGGCATGAGAGGCTACTAGCACCCGTGGGTGTGGGTGTGGATCGCTGTGACCTCTCCAGGTCGTTCGGGGCAGACCCCAATTGCTGCAACTCCTGACTGCTGGCTCGGCTTCGAGACTTGAGCCACGAAGCTCTAGGTCGCCAAGCCTTCGTTCGTTGCTCGGCCATCCTGTTCAGCTCAGACCGCTGGGCGAAGTCCGCCTCTGGGCAAACCAGGAGGTGAGCAGAAAGGTGCGCTCCGGTGCTCCCCTGGTGCTCCCGAAAGGTGCGCCCCCGTGACTTTTTCTGGTGCTCCCTGCCTCTGTCCGCCAGTCAACCTCCGCAGCCATAAAGGGCAAGGAGGCTTCGGATTTCCTAGAGCGCGTTGCAGACCTTCCCGGCGGAGAGCAGCTTTGCCGCGAAGTTGCTGTGCTGCTCGGTGCTCAGGTCACCCCGCTCACCTTCACACAGCCAAAGATGCAAGCGAGGCCCGGCCTTTGGGCAACGCTAGGCCTGGCGCGCCTGAGAGTAAGGTGACGAGTTCTTGGCCCAGTGCCGCATGATCGTCTGGGAGGACCTTGGGTCTAGTCACTAGCCGGAAGATTCTTTTTTTGCGATCTAAACGTCGCGTCGCTCTGAGCAGCTTGGCTCGAGCCACCAAAAGGCGAAGGGATCTGCTGTCTGGCACGGCTGGCTGGCTACCTCACAAGGCATCCCGGCAGCACAACACTTACAAAAAAACCCTCCACGTCTGGTCCGGAAGCTAAGTTGATCACCAGTTTGCTGGCCGACGCTCTTCAGCAGCTCTTCAGCCTGGCGTTGAAGGTGTTCGGCGCGAGCTACGTCCAAGTAGCATGCTGAGGGATCCACGGCGTGGCATCGGAGCAGGGATTGCCAAAACCTGCCACGGCGGGGAGACAAGTCGACACCCCCTGCATGCCTAAACGGCTGCCGACGGGTACCTAACTAGTAACTAGCCGGTATGACACATCTTTCGCCAAGCCGACATCGCTTGAGAGGCTCGCAGTGCCCAGTTGACGACACCATGCCTGGCTCTCTGCAGTCTTTGCAGAGCAGATCTTCCGCAAGGCATCCGTGGTCTGAGACCTGGCAGAGCTGATCCACGGCACCTCCGGCAGCTGCTGCTCGCCTCGGCCCAAGGCCGCAGGATGGCCGCAGGGCCCATTTTCAGGGCCGGCCCTGTTCGAGGCTGCGGCGCTTGAGCCTCGAGCTGTTCATCCCCGTCAGAGCCGAGAATCCGCTGCTTCACCTCAGCATGGCATGAGGCAACGCATGGTAACGCAGCCTTGGGCCGCAAATCCTCACGGCATCTCGAGGCCTGCTCCTTCGCTGTGGCGACCAGCGAACTGCTCTGCCTGAGACCCAGCCACCCCTTGCCTCTAAGAGGCATGACCGAAGATCTCTAGTGCATCGAGCAGCTGATTTGCGACTGGACCCATTCCATGAGGTCCCGACTCGCGGACTTTGCCAAGAGCATCATTGAGCCACGGCATCAATCATGGCTGGGGCTGAAGATGATCTGACTGCGCAAGTGCATTCCACAGGCCAAGATATGTCGTGGGTATGCCACGTGTTCGTAGGCAAACCTTCTGACATGCAAGTGACATGTCGGACAGCTACAACTGCAACATGTGCTGACCTGCGGCCGGCATGCAGCGTCATGACACGACATTGCTGCGCAGCCAACTATTGCTCCAAGAGTCGCAATGCTTTTCTCCTGACAGTCTCAAAGCTCAGAAGAGGCCTGCCGGTTCGATTCAATCGATTCCTTCATGAACCTGAGGTGCATGACTCTGCATGGATGGTTTGCATCTGCAGATGCATCTCAGACCGGGACTGGGCAAGGACTTTCTCCGTTGGCTCTTCTTTTGCGAAAGACTTGGTGAAGGTTCTGAAAGGCTTCGCCAAAAGTTTGAGCGTGACGGAGGGGAATTCCTCCGAGACATGGCAAGACAGTAGCAGGTCATGAGGCCTCGGGTTTACTACGCTTCAGCTTCCTTGCAGTCCATCTGCAGAAGCTTGGCTACAGGATCACGCACGTTGAAGAAGACAAACCCGTAGGATTTCCACTTCTTGGCAACTTTCTGAAATGCGCGAGCATACCTGTCGAGGCAGACTGGTGACTTGTCGAAAATCTGCATGGCTTGGAAAGCGCTGGCGCACTTCTTCGCCTGGGTCTCGAAGGCTTCTGGGTCGAAGCACACAAAGACATTGCCCTCAACAAAGTAAAAGCTAGGTATGCGTGTGTGTGAGAGGGAGAATTCATGTGTGTGTGTGTGCATGCATGCGCAGTTCAGCAGTTGGTCAGGCCTTGGAACCTTTGCCAAAGACACTCGCTAGGTCGTCCATCGTCGCCTATTGATGCAAAGATCTGACTCAGTTGGTAAGTGTGGAACGCTAAAGCACCGAACGATCATGGAAGCCAAGTCCAAGGCCATCCCAAACAACGGCCTGGACGCCACATCCGCGACAGACGCATGATTGAATCTTGCGTCACTAGTCACCAGTCAAAATTCCGAGGGTCAGACAAATGCTCAGTCTTCAAGAACTCCTCGAGCATTTCCGTGCTTACTTGCCCGGAAGCGTCGAAGTGCTCCTGAACGATGTCGAAGCTAAACGCTGCTTTCTCGGAAAACTGTGACTCTCGGTGCATCCAAGCGGTTCCATCTCATTCACTCCGCGATACACCGCACCGAAGGGCCTGCTTCCAAAGCTGGAACGAGCACATTCATAAGCAGTCAGATGCCCTTCCGTCGAATCCGGCCTTCCTCTTCCACCATCCGACCAGAATAGGAATCTCATCCTGCACTTGAGATAGTCGCTGGTCCTCCCTGCTGCAGAGCAAACTGCAGCTGGCCTGCTGGCCCAGCCATCGCTGTGCCCCTTTACTGCTGCGGAATCCATCAAGTCCTGAGTGCATCACCGCAATCACAGACCTGTTAAGCGGCTGGAAGTTGGAACCAGACAAAGTCCTGTAGCATGGGTCCACCGGTGGCTGCAAACATGGTTTCGGTCCACTTCCGGCTCCGGACAGCTTTGTCGAACGAAGCCTGCGTCTCCTCAGCTAATGCTCAGACGAGTAGGAATAGGACTAACAACGAAGAAGACGACGACAACCGAAGCCATGAAAAGAAAACGAAGGAGGACCACATAAGAGAAGGACGGGCCACGACCATGGCCACGGCCACAGCCGCGACCTCGAAGACCAACAACGACCACCACCACCACCACCAGCACCACCACCACCAGCACCACCAGCAACAGCACCACCAGTAACAGCAACAATCATAACCGCGACCATAATGCCGAGGAGAAGCGCGAGCACAAGCGCAACTGTAAACACAACCGTAGCCCAAACAACAGAACCAAATTACCCCAATGACGGCATGACCACAACCATTAGACTACACATCCACAACCCAAGATCACAGTTCCCGCAAAAGGTACGACAGTACGACAACCAAAACCAAACCACTGCCCCTGCAACAACCAAAAGCACCACAACTGCAGCGAAGAGGAGGACGACGAGCACAAACAAAAAGCATCCTTTCAGGCAGCCCGGCAGCCCAGCTTCTTCAAGGTATTTTTGCTTCTACACATAAGTTTCAACAAAGCTGCGAAAACCTCCACTTGCGGAATATCCACCGCAGCCACCTCGTCGCTTCGCACGCGGACTGCTCGGAGCATCTCAGAGCAACCGCCTCTTGTATTCTCCAAGCCACCCACTGCTCAATGCTGGCTGAAGACTGGAATCCTTCGAGCTTGGAGAGGGCTTGCCCTTTGCGGAAGAGATGCATGCTCGGAATACCTGCAAGCAAAAGCAGTTGAGATGTGCCTGGTCAGAGGAATATGTGTCAGATGCTTCCAGAGGACTGGTCACGTTGTGGACATCCTTGAGGTTCACGTTCACAGCTAGGTCTGTGTCCACGACTCCACACAGAAAGCCCTTCTTCTTCAGCTTCTTTGCTGCCTTTCGTGTGCCCCATTCCAGACTGTGCTAACTGAGAAATGCATCCAAAACCTTCTTGAATTCCGGTTGGAGCTCCGAACAGGGCTTGCAAGATGTGCGCAGCCTCGGTCGACAAGTCACGAGATAGCGATAACCGGATACCGCAAAATCGAATCATCTAGTTTTGTGACTTGTCTCTGACCTGTCGGACAGAGGCCTTGGCGACGTGAAGCTCACCACGACGGACTTGGTACCGTTGATGGTCTCCAGGAATGCCTCTCCGGTAGAAAGGTCGAGCGGACTACAATAGCAGCCTCACACCCGGGAGGGGGAGACACTGCGAGCATCTAAACGGTCTGGACCCACACGAAATGGATGCAGATGATAGAGAACGTAGGACGAGACAAGGCAAGGGGGGCTGTTGCTTGCCTAATTCGTCTCAGACTGCTCTTGCTGTAAGCCAGCATCTTGGAGCGCTGTCGGTGGGCCTTGCCATTCCCCGCTCTACGTAAGATTCTGCAGATTCCGCTGTCAACTCCGTTCGGGGCTCATGTTAGCCAATCGCCATCAATCTCCCCATACTTTTCAAGCTTTCGGATTTCGCTGCAACCCCTTGAGCATCGTTTAGCGCAGGCCGCTCCTGTTCGCATTTAGGGCCTGTTTTAGGGCTTGTCACTCATATTCTCCACGAAGCCATAAGCACACAGGGGGGGGGCCAAAAGGATTGCCGCTGTCAACTTTTTTCGGTGTCGCAACCGCCCACCACCAGCACCCCGCCCCGATCCTCTCGTCTCAGGCTCGGCCATCCCGCAGAAGTTGCTGTTCCTTGTCATCCCTGAAGCTTTGCTCCTGTTCCCGTTTCCCACTGTCAAGTCCGTGCAGGATGTATCGCTTCCCACTGAAGGACTGGGGGCTTGCCACTCCTAACTCTAGCTGGAACTTCAAACTTTGTTCCCACCCACAGTCTTCTTTGGATGTTGGGTTCGCCTCCAGGTTCAGGGCCCGCGCGGGAGGGCGAGACACACTGCTGCGCATGGGGCCTTTCAGAGATTCGGCCCTTGCAACTCAGGCAGATTTTCGATTGAGGGGCGGTTCCAAGTGTTCCAGGCTTGCACCTTTCGGAAGTTCGGCAAGGTTGAAGAGTGGCCAATCCTCAGATTGAACACTCCTCCAGCTAGAGTGATCAAATCTTGGTCACCACTGACGACCACTCGAACAAGTTGCAAGAGGAAGGACGGGGAGAGGTTATGAGGCCCGCAAACCGCTGAAGTAGGTTCTTGCTACTGGAGTATACTGGAGTCTTTCCGGGTGCAGCTCCGCAGTTGCTGGAAGGCAATCACAAAGCAGGGTCCAACATTTCTCTCGGCTTGTCGTTGCGCGCCAGGGTGGTCAACGAGCATGAGTGCATCAGCATACCCTAACCCAGTGACTTGGAAATGGGTACATGGTGCGCAGGGTACAGGCGGTCCTTCTCGCCCTTCCGGCCATCAGGATTCCCAGCTGTCAGGGTGACAGGCAGCTGCTTTTTGCCAAGCAGGCACAAAGGCAGCAGAACAGCAAGCCATGGCAGCATCCTGTGCCCAAGCCCATGTTATACTGCCTTATGCCTCTAATCGCCTAGCTCGCGTTAGCTTGGGACCCAAAGGCTAGAGGTCCTAGACTAGCTGCATGAAGCTTGCATCTCCCTGTCTGGAGGATCGAATCCGCTCTACGTCAGTCAAGTTCCCCGGAGCTACAGGCGCCCTGCGAAAGGCAACTCAGGTCATCCCAGGCTCCTAAGGCTACGGGATGCGGCTGCAAGATTGAATCGCACTGTCACAAGCTGCGCTGCTCGTGGAGATGCACAGAGCGGCACAAGAAGGCCCCTGTCCAAACGGCTGCATTTTTTACTTGGACTCTTTTGTTCACGTCTGTGGCCAGTCGCGCTACCGATGAGGAAAATGGACGGGGGCAGCGAAGATCAAGACGCCCTAGCTACAGCATGGACGGCCTGTTGAAAAGCACGGCCTGCCAGAATGAGGGACCTACCATACTCTGCTGCACGCTGCTGCACGACGGGTCTACAGTAGCATTCTGACAGGACCATGGATGCTAATCTGCATCTTGGACAACGAACCTGCTGACACGATACAAGACGCCGTCAGTCAATCACTTCTTCGGCGTCATGACAGCGGAAGCTGCCTTCTCGACCAACTGCTTTGCATTGGATGCGGCATCTGGCGGTATGGAAGACTTCACCGTGTCGGCTAACTTGCCGGCAGCCTGTTCAACTGCTGATCCAGGGATGTTGGAAACCCCTTCGGCGAGGTCTGATGCAACACCCAGTGTAGCCTGTGCAATCGGAGTCACCACTGACACGGCTTGCCCAACGCCTGATGTCACCTGTGGAGCTGCGTCAGCTGTGGCATCCAGCACCTTGGCAGTGTTTGACAGCACCCCCGGTGCAGCTTCCACCAGTGCTCGAAGAACAGAATTCGATGGTGGCGTCTCCGAACCTGGAAGTCCTTCTGTGGCCAGACTTCGAGCTCCTGAAGCTGCGTCGCGCAGCGCAGACTGTGCCACCGGCAAGCCCTTTTCCACCGCCTTGCCCAAAGCCTCCTCTGCCGCCGGCAAGTTCTGCGATGCGAAATCCAAGCCCACGGAGCCGGCCCGAAGTCCCGCTTTCAGGACCTCTCCCGCGAAGCGCGCTGCTGCGGGCAGAGCATCCTTCTCGATCTTCTCTGGGGCATTCTCCGGTGTAATGCTTGAGACCCAATTGAAGGCGGATTCAGCCACCGGCAGCTCTTCTTCCACCAAGGACTCGGCAGCGGGGAGCTCCTCAATGCTAGAAACTTCGACGGTTCTTAAAGTCTTAACCTTTTGGCATTCAGTACAGTACTGCTACAAGTGGATACTTCCTAACGAGCGGTGTCGGCCGTCTTGAAGGCTTCAATGTTTCCGTAATCTCCCTGGTCTTTCGTTCTCCGAATCAATTGGACACGTTTCTTCGCGTTTCTTTCGCCCACGGTGAAATGAAGACACCATGGTCGAATCTCCACAGAGACCCCCTTTCCATAACAGACCACGATGTCAATTGTGGCGCTGAAGAGCACTTCGATAAGATGTGCAGTCGTCCTGCAGCATTTGCTTCGCTGTTCACCGTCACCATTTCTCCGCAGCAGTTCAACGAAAAGACTGTCTTCCTCACCGGCCGGTTATCCCGTCTGATGCCGAGCCGATCGAATCTTTCGCAAGCTGCCTTCTTGACTTCTGCATGGACTATTTCCAAGGTTACTATTGAGGATCTGGACTTCCATTGATCCAATGCCTTGGCTCCTTGGAGGGAGACTCTTTAGAAGACTGCCACTGGCTCGGTGCTGCTAGCTTCCTTTCAGAATATATGGCAGGTTCACACTTCCCTTCCCATCTGCTTGCATTCTGTGAAATTTCTGCAACCCCTTGCCAGCTACGGGCCACACACATTCCACACATAGGAATGTTTAGCGACAAGTGAAGCCATGTCTCGACACCTACACCTCGAGCTTGGATTCTGCATGATGGCACCATGTTCAGTCTCTGCAGCTATGGTGGTAATAGCGGAAACGGTGCCCGATCACTTCTGTCTTTTTATTGTGTCACTTGTGTCGTTGTTTCCTGTGTCGCTTGTGTCTTTCTTTTCTGTGTCACCTGTGTCTTTTTGCTTCTTGCGAAACAACACTCTCGAGGGAAAACCCTTTCTGCCAGCCGTCCACGGCGGTGGACCCCGAAACCGTAAAAGAAGTAAAAGGTAAGCTTGAAATAAAGCCGAAATCCTAAACGGACTAAACCCAGGCCCAAGCCCTAAAAGGAGCAAGCCCAGACCGAAACCCTAATGAAAGCAGGCTCAAACCCTGGAAGCTGTTTTGCCAGCCGTGGACGGCTAGCAAAAAAGGGCTTTCGCTCCAGAGTGTTGTTCCGCAAGAAGTAAAAAGACACAGGTGACACAGAAAAGAATGACACACGTGACACAAAAAAAGGACACGGTGACTGCCCTTCCTAGCGGAAATCCACGCATGAAATACGAAACGGAAAGTCAGCAGTTACAAGCCCATCGCAACGCCGTCCTCAGCCACAGATTTCAGCGTGTCTCTGGCAGACTTGGCCAGGCTGCGTGCCCAGGGCAAGTCCTGCTTTGTCGGCGGAGCGGGCGCAGGTGCTGGAGCGGGTCTCACTGGCACTGGCGCGGCTGGCACGGCAGCAGGGGTTTCTGCCTTCAGGCTGGGCTGGGCTTTTGACAGCACCACAGGAGCTGCCTGGCGCACCGGGGCCGGACGGGGCTCCGGAGCCGGGCGCCCAAACATCAAGGCAGCAAGCACCACCACCAAAGCAGCAGCAGAGGCTGGAACCAGGATCGGAGCTTCGGCTGCAGAGTCCAAGCCGGAGGCTACAAAGCCCAAAGCCAACTCTTTGGCACGTGCCGCTGCGCTTTCCTTGCCAGGTTTCGCGGCATCCTTCGCAGCCTCTGCTGCCATTTCTCGAGCTTGCTTGGCATACTCGGCCCAGTCAATCATCGAGTCTTCCGATCCCTGTGCACTTTCAAGCCTTCGCTTCTTCTCCGCTACACGCTCTTTGGTTTCTGCGGTCTTGCGAGCTGCTCTGGACTCCTTGCTTTCTTCTGCTCCGAAATCCTGTTTCAGCTCTGTCTCGAGAGCTCCTTCTGTTGAGTTTGACAGCTTCAGTTCCTCGGCGACCGGCGGGTCTTTCGCCAAGACATTTGTCTTTGCATCAGGCTGGGCTCTTCTCACGACACGGCTCACGCCACCCGTGAAGTCCCATGCCAGCAGACCTAGCTGGTAGAGCACTGCAAGGCAGACCAGGCTGCGACGAGCTCCCACTACACGCTTCGCCATGGGACGAGCCGTCGATCACTACAAAAAGCGGCACACTTTCCGAAGCCAAACGGCTGAAGGTGGAGTGCGAGCTAAGCTAGTCATGCTAGTCAGCATTCATGCCGTCCTTGCGTCTGCAGCTAGGCTTTGCCCCGGCGGCTGGCACGCGACCCCGGAGGACCAGGAGGTGAAACGCTTCCTTCTTTCGGAAGCCGAGGTAAAGGCGGGTCGAGCCGGCTCAGCCGGCTCTGGGAGGAGCCGAGCCATCCGGTGGTCAGAGCCGATCAAAAGAACTTGGCTCTTTGCACGGCGTGCACAAACTCATCTTCATCCACGCAGCCGTCACCGTTGTCATCGGCCTCAAGCCAGACCCTGCCAATGCACTGCAACGCCGCCGTAAACAGCTAAGTCCCCCTCGTCTTCCAGCATCTCTTGAATCTCGTGGTCGGCAAAAGTGAGTCCCAGGTCGTCTGCCAGAGCCCTGGAAGCATCGAATTCGCTGAAACGCCGGAATCGCCCTGTGCGGCCAGGACGCCTAAGGCTGTGCCAGGTGATGGTCTGACTCCTCCGCGTGTATGGAACAGCAGACCACGACAACGCAAAACTAACATTGCACTCGGTCCCTTCAGACACGAAGAGAGGAAAAGCCTGACGGGGATGCAGCACAAGCTTCATCTGGATGGCTGGAAAGCAAGGCAGGTTTGCAGACGATCTGATTGTTGTTTGCAACCCGGCCTTTCTGATGACTGCCGTGGGCTCCCGCGCCCTTTCTTGCCAGCTGGGCTCTAGACTGGGGCTCTTGATGCGCATGCCTGCAGAATTTGGGGTGCCCGCAGCACTTTTGGCGCCATCATCTGCAAGAATTCATCCAGCTCAATTTCGCCAGACCCATCCTGACCAGCAGCTCACTACTTTCATGACATCGCATTCGAACAGCTACACGGGCAAACAGCCTTGTCCACGGACATCATCATAGCCACAAGCTCCTCAAAACCGAAATAGGCTTGAATCACAGGCTTCGTTCCCCGAGCTCCAGGCAGTCCTCCCTCGAGGTGGAGGAGAAACCCAGAACTTGCATGAGCCCCTGCAAGAACAGCCGCTTGTCTCAGAACTCAAGTGCACTCAAATGCTGTTGCTCACTGTGCATATTTCTTGGTGACCAGAGACGGGACGTCGTGATACTCTGGATAGTGAACAGTGGACAGGACTCGAGGAGAAGGGCTGGGCTTCGTAGTTTCCCTGCACACCATCCATACCCTTCCACGGGTGAACCGGAATCCTCTGGGGGCTCTGAGAGCATCTGCTTATGCAAAAAACTCAGGCCCCAAAAGTGTGAACCCAGGTCCGGGGTGAAAGCTGATGGCTTGTGGGCTGCCTTGAGTTCGCTGTTGTCGATGGCGGCGGAGCCGTCTGTGTCATACCTCCCGTTCGGATGCGGCAGTCTAGAGCCTTCACGCGCAATCAAGGTCAACGGACGGCTCACAAGTCAAAGACCTCCTTCAGCTCCTGTTTTTGCTCCTTGATGCAAGCTCCCGGCATCAACCCACTGGTACGACATGACCTGCCCTGGCTCCTGTCGACCTCCTAGCGAGAGCTGCACCTGTCCTCTGTCAGGTCCCGCTGCCGCTTGCCAGATGTGTTATAGCGGTGCCTCAGGTTGTGATGTGCAATGCCCTGTTTAACCAGATACAGTGATGGCACGTGCACAAGCAAAAGCCTCGGGCAAATATTGCTTAACTTCCTCGGCCATGTCTTCTGGCAAATGAGGTACTTGCAGCCTGTCCTGCTGAAACTGCATTTGCGAGCTGTTGTTCCTGATGCCCCAGCTGCAGTACATTGCATCAGATGGTCTTATGCGCAAGCATGACAGCCGTAAACCACGTGCTTGTGACCTGGCTGGAGACCGTCACTACCTTCCGACTTGAGCCACATGCGACAGGTTCGAACAGACAGACCGTTGTGCAGATAGCTGTCGTTTCTCGCACAAACCAGGGCACTCATCACCATCTCCCTGCTTCCTTTACGCGGAGGCACGCGAACACCCAGATCTCACGCGTAAATCGACATCGAGGTTGGCGGGATGACCTGCAGCCGAAGAATGTGTGCGTCCTCATCTTGTGGCCAAGTAATGCCCGTTCATGTCAGCATGATGAGCTTGCCCCAGCACCTTCTGCAATGCTTCGCGATATCGCCTGCCAACTGCTGCATCAAGGAATTGAGTCTACGGACTTTTTCTACCTTCTTCGTCTGACTGGGACAGACTTCTTCTTCCTCCCTGGCCGGGGGTTGTTTTCGCGGAAGGCGCAGCATCTCCCGCGCGAAGCTCGAATGGACCCCTCTTCCCCTTTCCCGTTTCGACAAGCTTGACATGGCCCTGTCCCGGCATTCGGTCAGGCTCCAACCCCCGCCCCCCCGCCGCCCCCCTGTGGCGTGAGGCTAGTACTAAAGGCGCGGCATCAGGCTTCTCTCTCTCCCTCCGGGTAACAAGCCAGGGATGCGGTCTCTGCCAAGAGCTGATCACCTGCTCACTTCATACCGAAAGCAACTTCTTCGAGAATCCGTCCGCTTTCAGTCGATGCCTGAAGCTCGATGAGCAGAGGCACCAAAGCCTGACACAGGAGCCGCCCACGAGACTTACAGATTGGGCACGGCATTCTGATGACAAGGCCTCGTAAGCAAGAAGGCAGCCTTCTGACATGTGAGCACCGTCCTTTGCAGATCGCGAATCTTCGAACTACCACCGCGCAATGAAACTAATCATCAGACTGACACTGAAAGCAAAAACTAATCGAAGACTGCATCGTGGAGTCATATCCCATTGCACAACAGCGCGAATCAGCAAATCGCAAGTACAACAGGAGCACAGAAGACATGAGACACTGTATCAAGTTATTTGGATCCGTCCTGCAGCGCCAGGGCCACGAGGCAGGGCCAGGATCTTGCTTCGCAGCCGCTCAGAAGTGCGGCGGCTAAGCCCTCAGACATCGAGCTCACGAAGGTTGAATTTCGGGTTTTAGGAACACGGTGAAATCGACTCTTTACAGGCTCAAATGGATCGCTCTGGCTTGCATCTCTGCTTGCTGCATGCTTGTCCCCTTCTTCGTTGTTCTCTTCATCTTTATTGCATATTGCGGTCAAGCTTCCGGCGCTCACTCAGACTCTGCCGCTTCCACCAAACTTGCATCTCGACTCTCCGACCGATTTGCGCTTCATTCAACATTGTCATGTAATATTGAGCCATTCGGGTCAGGTGTTGCACTTGCCATGATCTTTTAGGCATCCTATTTCGTAAACGCCCAGTGCCACATCAGCGTGGTTTAAAGCTGGCAACCCCGCAGACATTGGTGCCGTGATGCGTCGCCCGGGCACGATCCGGCTGAGACTGCGTTGTGACAGGCAGATCTTCGGGCAGACGCTCGCGATCGCGACTGCGGCTTTGCATATGAAGAGCCGGGCTCCACTGCACGGAAAGGCAAACCACAAGCCGAGGAGGGCATTTATGTGCGTGAACACGGTGGTCAAGCTGAAGAAACGCCGCGTGCCATTCGAGTGCAACGCAGCGAAGCAGAGCTCCTTGCGCATGGTGGGAGGATGCCACGAATAGCTGTGCAAAATGATGTGATCCATCCAGCCTGGAGGAAAGATGCGCGCCGTGAAACAACTCTCAGCTTCGTCTGTCGCGGAATCAGAAGTAACATCGTGGAGGAAGTCTCCACCGTCTACACCCAGCAGCATTTTTGGACTTCGCCGCCAGCAGCTGAAGGACAGCCGCATGCGACTTATCTTTCTCTTATCTATCTATCCCTATCCCTATCCCTATCCCGTCCCTATCCCTATCAATATCCCTATCGCTATCCCTATCCCTATCCCTGTCCCTATCGTTATCCCTATCCCTATCTATCTATCTATGTATACGTGCATGTGTGCGTGTGTGTATGCATGTATGTATGTATGTATGTATGTATGTATGTATGTATGTGTGTGTGTGTGTATTTATGTATGTGTGTGTGTATGTATGTATGTATGTATGTATGTATGTATGTGTGTGTGTATGTATGTGTGTATGTATGCATGTATGTATGTGTGCATGTATGTGTGCAGGCATGAATGCATGCATGCATGCATGCATGCATGCATGCATGTATATATGTACGTGTGTGTGTGGGTTTGTTTTATCTGTTAGTTGGTAATTGTATGTGTATATATATACACACATATATATATGTATACATATATGTTTGTATGCCTATACATCTTTACATTCACATACTGATGTATCTATATACTTGTACACTTGCATATTTAAGTGTGTTATACACTCCAATACAAAAGCATTCTTAGCTGTTTATATGTCCATAAAAATGTGTATCTACATATATGTCTGTGTATATTTAAAAAAATATATTTTAGATATGTACGTATAGGTACATATACATACCTAAATATCACAAATGCATACCTGTGTTTTCGTCTATGCCTCTACGAATATTTGCACTTATGCGCATGCTCAAGTTTTGTATGTGTGTTTGTATATTGTTTACAGATACTGGTGCTTACTTGTGATTGTGTTTGTATCTATTTCTTTTCTGCTGAGCGTGACTGGTCTCCCGACCCAAGCACATACTGTGCCTTTCACCAAGCATGAAGATTATACAATGGGCAGGAGATCGAATCTTAAAAGCAGCGCAACCGCACCAACATGATCCTGTAGTGACAATACCAAGAGCAATACCAGGAGAAGGCGCGAAGCCTTTTGGCAAAGCCAACTGCTATGCAAACGGAGGTAGCCGCTGTATTGCTGTATTCATTACATCCTGTAGCTGGTTGTTGTTGTCTATGTCGAAGACTGCATGGGGCCCATACAAAAACCTATATGCGTCAATGTAGGTTTCAGTAAGCCAATCGCTTCGGGGTCTGCCAACTCTTCTTTTGATTACAGACCGGGGCACCAGCTTACCAGGAGCAAATACCAGTTGATGTAGCGGATCTGCCGGGCTGGACCGAAGGATATGGCCAAAGAGTCTCAATTTGGTTCTTTTGCATGTGTCTCCGAAGTGCTCGAACTTACAATGATGATCACGTTGGATTTGTTCATACATCTTAGAATTAATCTCTTCTCTGTCTACAAACGTTGATGGCTTGGCAAGAATCCTGCGAAGCATTTTGTTTTGAAAACCATTCAGTTTGGATATTTCCGATGTTGTTAATTGTATACATTCCAAACTATATAGAAGCTTGCTGCGGACTATTGAATTGAATACTTGTATCTTCCATTTTATAGAAGTGTTTGCTTTGTTCCAAAGCAGCCCCATGCGTTTGCATGTTCCGATGCAATCGCCAAGTCTATTTGCAACCTCGGCTTTGTTGTCGAATGTGTCTGACAGAAGAGTTCCTAGATAAGTAGCTGATTTTTGTCGCGGAACCACTCTCCCTGCAACTGACGAAACACGTTGATTAGCAGTAAGGTTGACGCATTTGTCGTAGTTAAGCTTGAGTCCGAAATAGTCTGAATGCCTTTCTATAACGTGCAACAACCGATTTATGCATTGAGTGTTGGCCCCAAAAATCAGGGTATCATCCGCGTATAAGATCTCCGAGAAATATATTCCATCAATAGGTTCCATTTGTCTTCTTGTGCATAATTCGGATTTTATGTCTGCAAAGAGTGCTCCCATCACTAAAGTGAATATATATGGAGATAGAGGACAACCTTGACGTATCCCTGCATATTGAGTGTGCCAATCCTGGTCGTTGTGGGATCGCGATTATCGCCGCCATCCTAGCCTTGCTGTGCCTGTTCCCATGATTTCTCTGCCGGGCGAGTGCATGAGGTGCTCCAGTTGATAGGCGGTTTCTCTGCCCGGGTTCTGCATGCTTTAATCAGCGGTGCACTCTTCTACTTCTGACAGTTTTCAATCGAGGGAGAGGCCTGGGATTTGCTCCGACTATCACACCAGAAACCAGAAAAACACGATCGAGAGAAATCACGCGATTTCAAAAACAAGTACAAGCGAACAGCAAAAACAAAACCCACAAACAGTCGATGCACCATGTGACATTTGCAAGCAAGCAAGCAAGCAAGCAAGCAAGCAAGCAAGCAAGCAAGCCAGCAAGCCAGCAAGCCAGCAAGCCAGCAAGCCAGCAAGCGAGCAAAACAGCAAGCCAGCAAGCCAACAAGCCAGCCAGCAAGTTCAAAAGCACGCAGGCATGCAAGCACGGAAGCACGCAAGCAAGAAAGCCCCCTTCCTTCGCATGTCACGCCTCCACGAAATTCGGGGGAGGCAGTGCCGGAACGGATTCGCTTCCTGGCATGAGATTTCCAGATTTAATCTTCTCCGCTTCACGGCTTCCTGGCTCCCGAGGTAGGTGCCGTTGAAGGCACTGGTCCACAATCCAGCCAGGTAGGGCTCCTGCGTCAGGTGCAGGAGACAGGTCCGGAAAGCCCGTGACTCAGGTGGCACAGAAAGCTTTGCAGTCCTCTGGTCTTCGACGGTCACAGCTGCACCATTCTGCCCGAAGTATGCGGTCCAAGAAAAGAACCTGTACCCAAGGAACATGAGAGTAACAGGAACTCAAATGCAATGAGGTTTTCCGCCTGCGGTCTGCCCTTCAGGGTGGACAGGAGCGTGTCCGCCCAAGCTACTGCGTATTCTCCCGACACCTCACAGGAAAGAGTACTGCCTGTGCCGCATGGCCAGGCAAGGCAAGTGCTTCTTCAAAGCCCCGCATGCGTGTCCAATACTGCGACCACCACACCGTCGGATGCCTTTTTGCAACATGCAGAGGTCACGGCGCAAATTCTCCTTGAACTGCTCGTGCCTTGAAGAATCTCGGTGCCCGTGGAGGAGGCAAAGCCCGAACGGGAGAATCCTCTGCGAACAGCGTCAAAAACCACCACGTGGCAACACGCCGGGCTTGCTCTCATGCTTTGCCTTGCCTCCATGGGCTCCAAGCGCACAGGCCTGGACTCTGGCAGACTCTGGCAGCTCCAGCGCGAACTGTCCAATCGCTTGCACTTCCGCTAGACCCCATGGCACATCAGCAACGTGAACTGACCTGAGCATAGTCTCGCTGCCTTTGCCTCCCAACCTCACGAGCCCATTGAAACCTGTCTCCTTTCTCCTGGCGCAGGCCGCTAGGCCCGTAGGGCTTCTCACATGTCCCTGATGTCTCTGGGGCCGGGGCAAGGGCAGCAAGTCGAACACTTGCAGAGCAAAAGCGCTGCCAGGACCTTGAGAGTGTCTGCCCTGATGCCCTACGCGCACTGACTTGGTCTATGGACCTGACTTGGTCTGTGAACCTGCCGCAACTCAGCAGCGAGCCAGGGCCGCAAACCACCAACGTTTGGCAGGTCAATTCGTGTTCGCCTGTGGCGTCTGCATGTTCAGCTTCCGGCACGACTGTGGGGATGAAGCTGTGACAGCCAGGGCCACGAATAGTGCATCTGAGTCTTAGATTTGATGTGCTCGGCGATTGAAACATGCACGTCAACAAACCCCAAGCCATCCCGAAGCGGTTTGTGCCTGAGAACACGAAGCTGACATCCGGCTGCTCGTCGTCATCATCGGACCTGAATGATTCGGAGCTGGAGCTCTGTAGCTGAGATAGCGCTTCCGGCTCAGCGCATGGCACGCAAGCCTGGATCTGATCCAAGAGTCCATGAATCATGGCCACTGAAGACTGAGACACAACTACACGGCTCTAAGAGCTCGCCTGGTTTCCCTGCCTTTCCTTTGTATCTTTGCTATCAGACATGAGAAACCGAAGAGCTTCTCCCAAGGTTGCACATGTAAAACTCTCCCTGCGCTCCGAACGCTCCAAGGCAACTCACCACCGAAAGCCAGACCGCGTGCAACAGATGCTTATGGGGATGCAGTTGTGAGCAAATCCAGCGCAGCCACCCAGCCAGCCAGCGAGCCAGACAAACAGACAGACAGACAGACAGACAGACAGACATACGGACGGACAGACAGATTTGAGAACAGACACACACACACACATTCACGCATGCATGTTCCGAATGTTCTGATCGGTGAAGTTGTCGAGCCAATACTGTGAAGATCACCATGGTCCATTGCAATGTAGAACTGTACCGGCAGTACAACTTAGATGTGCTTAGCTCATCTCGGCTATCAATGAATGATTGCTGCTACCGGTTCGCCTGGCTCAAACTAATCAAAACACTCAGCTGCAGTCATCACAGCACTCTGCCATGACAATTGCTACAGCATGTGCAGAGGTGCGCCTCTCTCAACGTAGTCTTCCGCCCATTCTTACGCAGTAATCACAAGGGACCATGAACAGCAAGGCTAATCAAGTCTCGCGTGAGATGAGCACCACATGCCGCTGCATATACTGTGGGTCCCAACAAAGACACGACATAGAGTACAGTCCAGTCCAGTCAGTATGGACATGGACACGATAGAGACCAAACGCTTGACAGACTCAGACACACAGCTAGAGAGGTAAATAGCAAAAAGTCACCAGCACTAATGCTTCGAGCCATGTGAGAGATGGGTGCTCTGCCAGACCTTTCACAAGATCTGTCGACACACGCGGAACCTTTTTGTCCCCGCTTTCCCGACTGAGTTGCATGCCGAGGGCACGCAGTTGCGCAGGCAGCTTCCCAGGTAAAACAAGGGCCCGAAGCGCTGACCCAGCCTGGAACCTGCACTGTACGGAGTGCTCGGCGGCTTTGTTCACACTTCGTTAATGCATTCAATCGGCAGACCGCCACAAAGCAGACAGTCACATGCCCAAGCAGCTGCTTCCAACCGCCAGTGGGGCGTGCCAAACACGAGCACTCTTGAAAAAGGCAAGAACACTCGATGGCTCTTGGCCGGCAGAGGACCGTTTACAGAAACTGAATGATTCCGGAAGACGAAACTCTTAATTTCTGCGGAGAATGCGGAGAGCAGTGACGGAACTGCTCGGGTACTGGCCCGCAATGTGCAGAAGCACGTCGTGCTTCCAGGAACCCGCTTGCCGGCCCCTCGTAGGATCAGGCAACGCAGCAGGAACAAAACTCCTGACGGAGCGCTTCGCCTGCTTGCCGGCACTTTGCCTCTGAAGCTCAAGCTACGGAAGGGCTTCGCAGCCTGGACCCCAGGGCCAGGGGGCTGCAGCGTCGGACCGAGACCCCGAACTACAAGGCTGTGCTTATGTTGTTCATAGGCAGGTAAAGAGCATTGCATCACATGCTGCAGGCTCACGCGAGAAGCTGCCATCGAGATCCGACGTGCACCCGCGATGTGCAGAAAGCAGGGAAGTCTGTGGCGAATGGCAGAACTCCTGAGGTACTGAATACTTACAGCCTATAGACTCACATCACGCACCAAAAGCTTCTTCTGAATCGTTGTTGAAACTATTTGGCCCCAAATCTGCGCAGCGGTTCGGGCAGTCTTTGTCCACGCCTTCAGTTGACCGCCACGACCCATGTAAAGTGACCCTACAATGCACACTGCTCTGTCAGGAAGTCAGCCCCGCCGGCCATCCGGCGAAAACGGCGGTGTGTCATGCATTCCTGCCTATCAGTACCACTTCACGAGCAGCGTACAATGGCCTAGGAAGGCTGAGGGACTTACGGGTTGGGTGGTCCTGTACTTTACATACATGCGACAGCCGGCGCAAACCTCTGCGATGGGGGGCACGACAGTCCTTAACCGAGGAGGCCCTTGTCGACCTGTAGTATGTGCTGTTAAGGCCGTCCACGACAAAGATTTACAAAGTGGAGTCGGACGGGGCAGGGCTCAGGGTGGAACGGGCAGCACATCAAAGTGGCCTGTCGTGGCCGCTTCTTTGGGCCAGCGGCAGAGGCAGCGGACCATGGCAGGGCCCAGGGTGCCAGCTCCCCGCGACCCTACACGCCGCTACGAGGTCACTCCAAGCATCTTCAGGCTCAGAGGAGAAACCATTCGGTGCACCTGAGGAAGCCTCTTGAAGGAAGGCCGAGTCTTGGGCGGAGCGCCATCTTGATGGAAGATTCAAAGCACAGCGCCCCACTCGGCGGCCAGGGCGAGCGGCCTTCATGCGATGTCTTCACCAAGGGCATGTGTCCCACTTTCCAGGCCTGCCCCATGAGTGGGAACCTCGAGCCCTCAAGCTGCGTTGCCGCTGGTGGATGACAGCCTGCAAACTCGAAGAGTCTTGCATGTCGAGACAGGGCGCTTACGGCATCTGAGCTGAACAGTTCCACCAGGCAGGAGCTGCGCTGGCTGCGCTGCGCCGGAGGAACCAGGGATTGCAGCACACGCTGCGGTGCAGAGCGCAGATGAGGAAGAGAAAGTACGCCGCCGTCTCATCGCGAGCAGATGCCTCAGCAGCTGAAGTATCCTGAAATATCTGGCCGCAACTAGCTCTTCAGAGCGCGGCTCCCAGTGGAGACAAGTGGGATTTACTAAGCTACAGCCCACAGTGACGAAAGCAACTGAGCAAATCCACACAGTCAAGGTCTAGCACGTTTCGATCGCCTTTCGTGGCAAGGCGCCGCCGCGCCTCGACCCCCGGGCTGATGTGCCAAAGTGGCCGCAGCACAAAAATCGAAGCTTCCACAAAGCTGCTGTGGCCACTTTGGCTGAATGCGGTCACCGAAGTGCTGAAAGCCTCATCCCTGCTAACATGCTGCCCCTAGAATTCCTGCGCCCAGGGCAAAGTCCCCCGGATCTACGGCCTGCGTGGGCGACGGAGGCTGGCACCTCCCAGGCCCATGAGATTGCAAGCATCGTCTCCAGGCAGGAAACGATGCTACTATTTAGACTTCAACCAATGCCAGCGTGATGCCTAGTCTGACAAGCTTGTGATCGCGAGGCTGTGCGACGTCGCCGGAACAGCTTCCAGAAGCCCAGCTGCCGGAGCAGCCCAGGCTAAGGCCCAAGGCCAAAGGCACTGCCTACGGGCCTACCACCCAATTTCCACACGATCTGCTCGGAGACCTTGCACAGCTTCCCTGCGCGTGCCATCGCTGCTCAACTCTTGGCGACACGAAACTCCTGGAGGGTTTCTGCCTTGCTGCCTTGCTTAGTCATTGTAGCTCGTCTGTCGAAGCCAAACACAGGGTAGACGAGGGACGTGTTTCAGGCTGGCAGAGACCTGGCACCAGAAGTGCGGCCATAGCACCAAAAGTTCAGCAAAAAGAAAGTGACCGGCTTCGTTTAAGGGTGTTCGAAGAGCTGCAGCGAGCAGCAGACGCTGGCACTTGACGCCTACATGCACTTGTCTGGCCCTACCTGCACTTGCTGATTAGCAGAGCCCCCATCATCCACAGCCTGCGCGAGAGTCTTAGCCTGTCGGCTCCTCACGTCAACTACCGCCGCGCGCGCTGAGGATGATAGAGCATCGCCTGAAAGACAACGACAAGCCCATCACTCAAATTTCGACCAAAGCTTAAATGATGTCGGTGTTTTGCAAAGGTTCTGAGTCTAGCATGCCGCGGCCCACATGCCTTTCTCGCGTCTGTGGCCGGTCTGACGATGTCACGTGGCCGAGGCTGTGTGACGTTGCCGCCTCCAGAAGCTTTCAGGAGCACCCCAACGGCCCCAGCCCACCGCACCACAGCATCCCGACTCCAAGTGCTCTGAAAGATGTGCTGACTGCCCTTGACTCGGCGTGAGCTCTCTTGGCGGCGGAGTGCTTGTGTTCTTGCGATTCTTATGAATCTCAAGGCTCCCGGCCACCGTCTACAGATCCTTACAAACCTGCTCGCTTGCCTGGATGTGCGCATTGGGGCTCAGCATCAGGTCTCACTCAGGAGGCTTCGCCCTCCCCCGTTGCAATCATGTCCTTGGGAACCCCCTAAGAGGATGGCAATCATTTTACATCGAATGCGTCACATTGGAAGACGACCCGCGTGGCCCTCTGCAATCATTCTTGGGGGCTGGAAATGATTGTGGCATTTCGCGATCATTTAGCCCCCTACCTCGCTTGCAATCATTTCCTAGGAAGCAGTGATGGCTCACGTGCACAAAGGAGCCCTGCAGCTTTGCCCAGTGTTGCGCAGGGCAATTTCAAGGCCACCTTCTGGAAAGTCCACCGCAGCTTGCGGCAACATCCGCTCTGTTGGCTTTGCAGTCTAGACCTCTGCGCACGGTTTCCTCTGACTGGACATGTGCCCGGCCAGGGCCGGCGTCCACTCGCAAGCTGAGGACAGAAGCAATGGTTCTGCAGTGCTGGTGCCGCCAGGGCCAGGGCGGCCAGGGCCAGGGAGAGCATGCGGGAACTCTCTGTTTCCTGCACGGAATGCACAACACTTCTTGGGAAGAGGCGCATGCTGGAGTGCCCGAGTGCCCTCGCGGCCGACCACGGCTGCTGGCTGTGACACTTGCAGGCCTGACGGCGCAGGCTGCGCGCCCGCGCGGAATGCCACAGCAAACTTCGAAGCTTGCGACAGGTTGGCCTCAAAAACTTCAAAGTCTTCATGTTTCCGCAGTCTCTGGACCATCTCCGCAGAAGCAGCCCAACGTGCTGCCGAGACTTGTGCTCGCATGATGTTGGTGCAGACCAGAAAGTGCTAGCAGCTAGCACCGGCGCCGCAGGATCGCCATCCGCCCTGGATCCCTTCGTACAAGGTGAATGCGTCCCAATGCCAAGCTCCGACGACACCGGAGCTTGACTGTACGAGCTACGCACAGCATATCTTGCAGATTTGTGGCGTCTGAATGCGTCTGACGCCTCTGCCTGGCACCCAAAGCCACCTTCCTCTGCGAGGCGCTGGCACGGCGAGACTGATGTGGCAGAAAAGTAACAAAGGGCGCCCCAAAGCCCGCGGAGGCCCTTGGCATTTTCCCTCGGCCGGAGCAGCTCGCATTTCGCCTCCGTGCTGCTGAGGAACGCTCACTGCCGCGAGCTTGTCACTTGAACCTACCCTCCTGCTCGCACCGAGCGCCGTTTCAAGCACAGGGCATCAAGCGCCATGAGATACTCTAGATCTAAAGGTGCTACAGCCACAGATGGACGTTGGGGCTGCGCTCGGTATTGCAGGCGCTCACCACTCTGCCAAGGCAAGTTGCGGTGGATGAGGACGTCGCCATACCTTCAGTCGCACACAGCCTGCAGCCAGGAGAGGATCGCACGAAGCGCTTCTCGCCACCGCAAGCAGCAAGTCTCCTCAAAACGGCCACTCTGGCCGGCCAAGCTCGGAACCCCCAGCAGCACGGACGGCTGGAAGGAACTCTCCTGTAAGATGATCTTAAGAACCAGTTAGCGGAGATGCATTGCTATGTGGGCATTGTAGATGTTCAGGCGACCTCCATTGCTGCGCCTTTGGCCTACATCTCGCACCCTCATTTGTGCAATCATCGCTCGCGTCCGGAAGCCTTGGCCACGTCGGGTGCAATGCGAGCTTGCTGCCCGCTGAGCCTTCCACCGGGTTCTTGGACGCCGCCTCAAACCCGGGAGACTCTGGGCACCCTGCCAAGACAAGTTGCATTGAACGAGGTACGGGAAGAAGTTCAGACGTGCTGCAGGTCTGTAGGCCAAGACTTTGATGCATCTCAGATCTCCGACAGGCTCTGAGGGTGCCGAATGCATTGACTGCCACTTCATAGATGCATGACATGCCACAGCTTCAGGAACCAGTTGGACAAGTCTGGGCCTTCGGCATTTCTGGCTTGGGAGTGGGGTAGGTCGCGGATGAAGCCCTTCTGGGACTTTGGACGAGGCAACCACTGTCAACTCGGCGACGAAGACTTCAAGGGCGTGTCCTTGCCAGCCTTCAATCGCTGGTGTTAACAACAGCAGGGCCCCTGGCAAGGCGAGCCATAATCTGAGCCACAGTGCGGGGTGATGCTCAAGCTGCTCCAGCTAAGGCAAGAATGGACAGCTTTCTTGGTGGGTGCCGGGCAGCCGAGAGTGCACGCCGCACGCCACTGCTGTTCAAACTCGTACCTTCCGGCCTTCTGCTCAATTGTATGGAAGCTCCCTCCCAAAGCCATGATCGCTTCAGATGCACACTGCTGCAGGGCTCCCATAAGGCCGCTAAAGAAACAGAGGCGGGGAACTCTGATTTTCATGATGCCCGAAGATCAGATGCACATGTGCTCGCGCAACGGCGATATGTGCCACGATTGCATGGCATGGCGTGGAATTTAATCATGCCAGGGAGTCGCAGAAGGGGCAGGCAAGCGACAGCCGTGACGCTTCGCCCCGGCAAGTTCGGGCCGCAAAATGCTAGAGACATCCCCGTGCACTTAGCTGAGACTGTTTTCGGACTTCTCTTGCCCTTTCGGGTCGTCTTCACATTCAACCTGCAGCTTCCATGCGAACGAAGCACACTGAGCGAAAGAACACCAGCTCCACAGAATCGCTCAATGCTATTAGTGAATTGCATCCTTCAGAGCGCGACGGCAAGACGGGTTTGTATCTACCAGACCTGAACCAAAAAATGAATCGGAGCTTGGAATCAAGGACTGCAGGAGTTTCATCTCCACACGCGGCTCTTGGGGCCCTGGGATCTTAAATCTTGATCCCTGTAGCCTTCCAACGAAGCGCACCTGCCAGAGCCAGCTTCGTTTCCAGAGAGCCTCGACAAAGGACTCGGGAGTGACACCCTGTGCCACATGCGCGGCCCAAACGGGTGATAAGTCATTCTAGCGGTCATTTTGGGCGAACACGCTTCCGTTGATCTCGACAGATACTGTAGCCGAAGCTCCAGCTATAGCAACTGACATTGGAGGCACGGCTGGGCTGGCTGCCCATGCCCGGCAAGGACGCAGTTACCGGATGCCAAGTGGCGCTTCTTTCGGCCCATGAGGCCTAACCTGTCTAACCACCGCTGTTAACACCGCGACATGTGAGCATGGCGCGCGCATTACCGACGCGTGGGCGCGGAAACTCGGTGCGACACGCACTAAATCTTCCAGTCCGTCTGCTTCCTGCAATCTAGCACCTAACGGACATAGCGAAGAGCACCTGCCAGCACTGTTTCCAGAGGTCGATGCTCCTTGGACAAAAACTCAGCAGACCAGCTTGTGACACCCTGGAGCTGATCATCATGCCTGGGGAAAGCATGCCGAGCTAGAGAGATCGCTTCTTCCCATGTCTCGGAAGACGGCTGAAGTCATCTCCAGCAAATTCGAAATGCGGCTACTCCCACCAGCCTGCCCGGCAGCTTCACTCCCAACGCTCTGAGCAAGTGCTAAGAACTGCACATCCGTTCCGAGCGTACATTGGCTCCGAACACATTACATCAAGCCTTCAGCTGCAGTGGCACTGGACGAAGCTTCTTCACGTCGCAGCCGATACCAACACGAGCCTGGATGGTCATGATAGGCCGCAGGCGGTGCACCGCGGGTCATGCAAGCTCCAGACGGACCGGAAGCTCCAGACAGACCGCAAGGTCAGTCGATCGGAGAGCTACAGCCAGTGCACACAACAACTCAATGTTCATGCATGCATTGGATGCCCGGCTGAGCCAGTCGCAGCTGCTGGTACGACTTCGATGGAAAAGGCACGTGGAACCCTCACGCCGCGACTCCAGCGGCTCTACCGGCATGTTTATCTGAGAGTGCTGATCTCATGGGGAGCAGCTGATGTGCCTCCGAAACCTCTCCCGTCCGATGCCGTTTTACAAAGCTCGCCCGATCAACTGGCCGAGTGCTTGGAAAGCCTGTCTCATAGGGGCTTCAAACACGCTGCTCCTACAGAGCCCGTAGCTTCGCAAGCAGCTCTTGGGCCAGCCTCCGTCACCTCCGTCTCCCTCTCAACTCCGAACACCCATCTCTGTGCATGCGCGCCAACTGGGCAGGTTGTAGCAGGTCGAGGCTGTGAAACGATGTGAAAGGAGGGCTGCCAGGCAGAGAAGCTATGTCAGCCACAGCTTTCTAAGTACATGGGACAAACAACCTCCCTATGCTTCGCACAGCTTCTCCAGTCTGAAACTATCCGCAACTCAAGAGAGATAAAGACGATGCCGCCGCAAGCGCCCCGATTGTGAACGAGGCAACCGTGCGAGGCCTCGTACATGGCGCACATGGCGAAGCCTTTTGCACCGTGTCCGACCCTGGGAGCGCTGCCAAGGCAGGCATTTACTTGGTCTTCTCAGGAGCTTCGTAACTGCTAGGGCCTAGGCCGCCTAGGCCGCCTAGGCCTCCGAGCCACCGGAGCCCAGGCTGGCAATGCAGCGCCCAAGAGAGACAGCACAAGCTGCTCTCTGCGAGTTGCACATCATGGACATGAGGACACTGGGTTCCGAGAGCCTGGATCCCCGGATGTCGTGCCCTGATGTCCACCGATGGAGTGTTGTGTTGGGCCACGACTGTGTCGGCTTCTCGGCTGGCTCGGTGAAAAGGTATAAGCAGTTGGAAGCAATCTACCTTTCTGAACTACTGCTGAGCTTGAAGGCTTGCGTATGGTCTACTTCGTCTTGACAGATTTCCGGCCGCGAAGCTAGCAATCAGGCGATGCTCCAGACGCTTCGGCTCCTGCAGTCTCCAATCGCGCAAGCGGCACAGGGGAACCTTTGCACGTGAGATGTGAAATACGGAAGCAGTGCCAAAAGATCTGCTTTCAAACTAGCCAGCACTTGGCATTGTGGCAATTTCTTCTCACGACTTTACACCTCGAACCCGGAGCACCCGAACAAGTTTCTGCGGAAGTGTAGCTGAAGATATTGATTATCGGATTATCGGCTGGTCTTCCCGACAGCCCACGGAAGCCATCCAATCGCACAAGCCGCACAGGGGAACCTTTGCGCGTGAGATGTGAAATACGGAAGCAGTGCCAAAAGATCTGCTTTCAAACTAGCCAGCACTTGGCATTGTTGCAATTTCTTCTCACGACTTTACACCTCGAACCCGGAGCACTGGAACAAGTTTCTGCGGAAGTGTAGCTGAAGATATTGATTATCGGATTATCGGCTGGTCTTCCCGACAGCCCACGGAAGCCAGTTCATAGACGCCCCAGTTTTCGTGCCATTGCCCAGGCCAGGAATTCTCATGAATTCATCACCAGCCAGGACATAAAATCCACCAAATATGCCGGGCACCCGCTTGCCGGGGAGCTCCCAGATAACGAAAGGGTCACTCAACTGAAGATGTGACTGGCACAGCTGGGCTTGTCAACATAAGGCTTTTACATCGAGCCCTGGACCTGCACACGAAGCTGGTCCAAAGCCGGTGGGAGCTCAAGTTCTGAAAAAACAGAGCTTCCGTGGACACTGTTGCGCTGCACTCCACGTCTGCAGCCATGAGAGCACGAGAGTGCACAGCCAAACGTGCTTCTGACTTCAATGTCAAGTAGCATGCGGTACAAGCAAGGCGGGAGTCGAGTCATGTGCGAGCTGGGCGCGCTTTGATGGTGTCGGGCTCTGTTGCGCGAGACTCAGACTCGCCTCAACCTTGGCCCGCACGCACGGAGGTCACTTCGGCGACCTTCGGCCTTGCGAGGCTATAGACTGCCATCATGCCGTTCACAGACGGCAATCGAAGCTATGTGTGGCTGGCAGCCTTCGGCGAGACCGAGACAGAAAGTCTCATGCAGCAAAGCGATGCGGCATCACAGGCCCCCGAATCTGCAACGAATGACTCTCAAGCGTTTGGCTTTTCAGTACGCATGCTACACACGACATATTACGTCAAACTTCATGCTCTTTGTGCATAGGCAACTGGCTGTTGACGAGAACTTCATCGGGCTCCAAGGCCGCTTGCTTCACTTTGCTGCATGCGGATGGTGATTTAAATTGACGTCTGAGCTTCAATATGTTTCAATATTCTACCACGCTTCCGGTAGCAGAGGGAGCTGCATGTAGTCGTCCAAGCAAGGGAACTTGTGCTGCATGTCACTGGATGCAGTCTCTTCGTGCGCCTCGTCTTCCTAACAGCTCTTCATCTTGGGATTGCAGTGCTACACCCCAGCGCATGCTGCAGACCCACAGAAGCAAGCAGGGTCGCAGCATCCAGGCCGAGCTTGTCTCAGAGCTGAGCAAGCATAGCGAAGGAGCTTGCCAGGTACAGCCCCGTCGACAGAGGCGCTGCTCCAAAGCTGCTAGAAAAATCGGAAGTATCCACCTGACCGAGGTTAGCAATAGCACAAACAACGACAGCATGATGGAGGTCACGCAAAGGCAGAGGCGGGGCTCCCCTGTACCTCCAAAAAGGACCGACGAGTTGGACGTCGCAATGGATAAGCCACGCACCCTGAACCACATTAGACTTCATAGCCAGGCAGGGAGCTGGCAAGCAGGGCATCTCGAAAAGCCGGGTTCGGTCTCTCGGTGAGACAACAGACGGTTTTTTTTGGCTAAAGCCTCGCAATGCCTCCTGCAAACGAGCTCTAGTGTGTCTCAGTGGCAGCGCCTTGCGTTTCGAGGGGGGCAGGTAGCCGGATTTTCGGCACCAGGGACTAGGAAGGGACTATCCCACGATTGCAGAATTCCCAAAGAAAAATCAATCCAGGGAAAGAGCGACGCTGTTTCTAACTTTAGCGGTGCCCAGTGCCGGTGGAGGCTGCACTAGGCAGCAAGCATACCACACTGCCGCCTAGCAGAACACTGCGAAGATTCCCAAAAGACAGCTGCTCAATGAGACGACGACATGACATACCTGATGTAATGCCTCTGAAACATGAGTGGCCGTATTCCACCCATGCAAGCATACCTGCCACATGCGTGGGACCTGCTTCCAGCGCGCTCAAATCGTCTTCCAAGCTTGTCACGTGACAGACCGAGCCACATCCGCACTGCCCAGAATGCAATAGGACACTTCTGGACGACATGTGGCACAGGCATGGATGGACGGCTGCCCTGGCTCAATCTTGTCACCAGATCTCGATGATTCAAGAGACGCAAGAACCCGGCCTAATTGCGCAGGGAGCTGGCAAGCAGGGCATCTCGAAAAGCCGGGTTCGGTCTCTCGGTGAGACAACAGACGGTTTTTTTTGGCTAAAGCCTCGCAGCAACGCCTCCTGCAGACGAGCTCGAGTGTGTCTCAGTGGCAGCGCCTTGCGTTTCGGGGGGGGCAGGTAGCCGGATTTTCGGCACCAGGGACTAGGAAGGGACTATCACACGATTGCAGAATTCCAAAAGAAAAATCAATCCAGGGAAAGAG
>CAJNJA010017721.1:0-10855 GCA_905231915.1 Symbiodinium necroappetens
TCTAAATTAGGGTCCCTTTCTGGGGTCCTTTTTATAAGGGTGCCGTGCTATTTGGGGGACCTAAAAAGGGACCCTAGTTTAGAGAACTACCCATATAAATCATCTAGGGGGTAATTGGGCTCTCTGGGCTTTGAGTCGAAAATCAAAAAAAAAAAAAAGGTTTGGCGCGTGAAGTTTGGGCAAAAGGAAAAGGGACTAGGACTCAGGGCGTCGCAGGTTTAGGGCCTTAGGGTTTAGGGTTGCCGCGTGGCGGCGGGACATCTTCGCTTGGGCAGATTGAAACAACGAGTGGGACTCCCAGTCTGGAGCACCCTAAACTCCATCGTAAGGCCATAAATAGTGTCTGTTACACAATCTCTTCGCGCTAAACCCAAAAGCTACATAATTAAGCCTCCTAGACCCAGACGAAACGCATTATTCTCAAGAGGGCGACTAAGTCCTGAAAGCAGAAGACAAGCCAAAAACGGCCGCAGCAACTAGGTATCAAGGCCGCAGCCCGTCAGAACTTCGTCGGTTGAGGTTTCGACATAGGCGGGATTCACTGAAGAATGCACGCAAGACCCTTGAAGCCTTACGTACACCCCTCGATCCAGAGGGGGGTTTAGGGTTTAGGGTTTAGGGCCCTAGACAACCCCTAAACCGCTTTAGCAAGAGCCCCTGAACCGCAAGCGCCCCGGTGCAGAAATCTGCCGGCTGGCCTGCACCACGCCCTGAAAGCCTCGGCACAACTGCTCTTTCAGAGGCTGAGCTTAAGGTGTACCTTAACCTACCAAAACCCACTTTTTTTATGGGGTCCCCCAATAAACTCCATATTTGGGATTTATAATAAGAACCTACAAAAATTTGGTAGGTTAAGGTAGGGTTTAGAGTTTGGGAGTTGCGTTTGGAGTACAGGGGCAAGGGCACTCGGAGTTCGAAAAGATGGCCTGTCCAGGAGGGAGAGTATGTAAGTGGGAGAGCAACATAAGGAACGCGACGAGGAAGGCAAGCAGGTGGAAGGTGAGTGAGTGCTGCTGCTGTTGATACTACGACGACTGCTACTGCTGCTACTACTGCTGCCACTGCTGCTGCCGCTGCCACTGCCACTGCCACTGCCACTGCCACTGCTACTGCCACTGCCACTGCCACTGCCACTGCCACTGCTGCTGCTGCTGCTGCTGCGACTATTGAGATTATCAATCTGGTCAGTAACTTCAGCACTAGCACTTGCAAGTGTGACCGTAGAATTCCTTATTGTCATACTCAGATTGCACTGCTCACATAGCGAATAGCTTGGCATGCAATATATACTTACACGAGAAAACAACAGGCGCCATGGAGTAAATAAACGCTTGGACAAACTGGGCTGAAATTCTTCCCAACCAAAACTCGCCGACCGCCCAAGAAAACGCAGGTCACCACAAACCCAAAACCCCACAACCCAAAACCCTAAACTCTAAACCCAAAACTCCAAAACCCCAAACCCAACACACTAAACCTTTTAAACCCTAAACCCCAAAACCCAAAAACCGTAAAACCCCAAACCCAAAAAACAAAACCCAAAAACCCTAAAACCCTAAAACACCAAAACCCAAAAACCCTTTAAACCCTAAGCCGCAAAACCCTAAAACCCTAAAGCCCCAAACCCCAAAACCCAAAAACCCTTCAAACCCTAAGCCGCAAAACCCTAAAACCCTAAAGCCCCAAACCCCAAAACCCAAAAACCCCTTAAACCCTAAACCCCAAAACCCTAAAACCCTAAAGCCCAAAACCCTAAAACCCCAAAACCCGAAATCCGCGCTCGGAGCCCGGGCCAGACGGCTGACTTTGCTGCCCCTGCTGCATGTTGTTCTGCTGCCATGGCCTGGGCACGAAGAGACTGACAAAGGTCTTGGGTTTTGGATTTTAGGCGTGGGTTTACGGTTTAGGGTTTAGGGCTTCTGCTGCCATAGCCTGGGCTCTGCGAGATGTTCGGAGTTTACGTTTTGGGGTTTAGGGTTTTGGAGATCTGGGGGGTGTTGGGTTTAGGGTTTTGGGGTTTAGGGTTTATAGCGCCCAGGGGGGGGCTTAGGGTTTATAGGGTTTAGGTGGTTTAGGGTTTGCCAGTGTGAAAGGGGTTTAAGGCACTATAGAAGGCTCTCAGGGCTTCTTTCTGGCACGAGAAAGCGCCTGTTTTGAAGGCAGGAAGTCTAGTAGCCTTGGGCCAACCACCGCAACCTACTCCTCGAAACGGAAACGAAGAGACTGACAAAGGCTTTGGGTTTTGGATTTTGGGTGTGGGTTTAGGGTTTAGGGTTTAGGGGTTTAGGGGTTTAGTTTAGGGTTTAGGGTTTGGGGTTTTTATCTGCCCTGAGACGATGAAAGCAAAGCACATGCAGAGATTCCACACCCTTCTACTGATCTGTGGACCCCATTAGACCCTGGTAAACTGAAGCAAGACAGCATCAAGACGCAATCATACATTGCAAAGCACTGTCTCGCAAAACCTGTGGAGACTGCCATCAACTCCCCAGAGGGTAATTAGAACATCTACTAAACCTGTTCTGAGGGCAAACCAAAACACCCATACCACAACCCTTAGACTGTAACCCGAACTCCTAAATGGCCCGACACCCTGCCTCAAAACCCCAAAACCGAACCCGCAACTCCACATCTCCAAGGCCCCGAAAACCCTCCCCAAAAAACAGCTCCATCCCTTCTAGCCTTACAGCTACCCTTCTGCTTCTAGATCCCTTATAGCCTTACAGTTACCCTTATAGTTCCCCTTATAACCTTACCGTAACCGCCGTAACCTTACAATTCCCGCATCGTGCCGGTTTCAGTCTCAGGGGCAAGTTGGATGCAAGTTGTTGCATGTTGGCCAGGAGCATTCCTTCGAAGAGGCTGGAATGAGGGCTTTAGGGCGAGGGTTTAGGGTTGAGGGTTAGGGGTTGGGGTTTAGGGTTTTGGACCTTTTAAAGGCTGTTGTAAGTTTGGATTTAGGCTTGAGGCTTAGGTTGGGCTCTGCAATTAGGATCAGTATTACATTGGGTTTGGGCTTTGATCAGTTCCCAGCATTGCCAAGAAATCCAGAATCACATGGTCCCTTGATAAGGACCCTTAAAGCCACAATTACGAATCGTATTGTCTTCGTTCGTACACATCCATCCTGGCTGTAGCTATTGCACTGTATATGTTTCCTTCTTCTCTAGTTTCCCTAAACCCTCAACCTCCTAAACTGCCTAAACCCCTGTTACAACCCCAAAGAAGGAGAAACGCTGACGGACTGCTGAAGCTTCTTGCTGCCGTGATTTTCGGCCCGGTGTTCTCGCTGTGATTATGGGGTTTAGGAACGCAGGGCCACAAGCTTGGGAATGGGAGTTTGCGGTTTAGGGTTTAGGGTGCAAGTGTTCCGGCCCAGTCGTCTTTTGGATTTGGGGCGTATTGCTTCTCGTTGTGCTGGGAGTCAGAATGGTCTCGTCGCGTGGGGCGTAGGGTCCAGAGTTTCGGGATGGGAGGTTTAAGATAGCTTTTGGGTGTGTCCACACACATCGGTTAAAACCACATATTTCCGAGTACAGGGAGATGGCCGTGCTCGAATCCTTGAGCTGCAGCCTCCAACACATCATGAAGATTCACCTCAAGTCTGTGTGCCTGCCTGTGAGCACAGGCATTGAAACTCATTCCTACCCCAGAAGCTCTTCATATACTAGCATTATGGAATGAGGCCCCAAAAGACCATCCTTATTACGGCTTTTGGGACCTACGTCCATAATGGCAGTATATATGGAGCCTCTGGGTACAGGCTCTCACCAGGATGTGCTCTTGCAATGGCACGGGTCGTTACTCCGCCAGTGTAGCGGCATTCCTCAGCATACTCAGCTTTACGATGCTACTGTGTGCTTTTCAAAACCAAACGCTTACACTGAATGGCGAGGGGGCTAACTTAAGGGCTTTAATAGTTAGAATAGGGGTTTTGGGCTCCTCTATAGTACAGCCGAAGGAAGAATGTAAGTAATTGTTTCGGCCCTATACCACACCAAAACGTACGTATTCCACAAGAAGCTTCCCAAGGCGACTAGGGCATCGCTGGCCACAAGTGCTCACGGGCTCCGGGTTTAGGGTTCAGGATTTTGGGTTTAGGGCTTTGGGGTTTAGGGTTTAGGGTTCAGGGTTTAGGCCAGCCAAGGTGCAGAGTAGAAAACACCCCAACTTGGAAGACTAAACAAGCAGTCCGCGAGAATGAAACAAACCCAACATCCCCACCTCAAACCCTCCGATAAGTCCTCCATCCAGCTTACCCCTTTGAGCCCTAAAGCCTCAATATCCCGAGTAACACGAACTCATAAACCCAAAAGTACATCGTTCCTTGCTGAAGGAGCCAACAAATGGAGCAGAATGCGATCCCTGCATAGACGAGCCACACCCTAAACCCTAAACCCCTAAACCCTTAAACCCTAAACCCGAAACCCTTAAACCCTTAACAACATATACCCTAAACCCTTAAACCCTTAAACCCTGAACACGAAACCCTTAAACCCAAAGCCCTAAACTCTTAAACCCTGAAGCCCTAAACTCTTAAACCCTGAAGCCCTAAACTATTAAACCCTGAACCCTAAACCCAAAACCCCTAAACCCTAAGCCCTAAACTCTTAAACCCTGAACCCTTAAACCAATAAGCCTAAGCCCCTAAACCCTAAGCCCTAAGCCCTTAAACCCTAAGCCCTAAGCCCTACACTCTGGCCCCAAGGGTTTCAAATCAGCATCGGGACCTTGTCCTTGCATGTTCTGCATGACAAACGCAGCGTGGACGAGGTGCCTCGCGGTCTTCGAGTTTAGGGTTTAAGGGCTTGTAGGGTTTAGGGGTTTAGGGTTTGAGGGCTTTTAGGGTTTAGGGTTTAGGGGTTTAGGGATAAGGGTTCAAGGGTTTAGGGTCTCAGGGTTTAGGGTTTAGGTTGGGTACTGCCCCCATACAGCAACAGTCTATAATAGGGCTACTATTAAGGGCCTTATATACCACTATTGTGACTATTGCTCAACGGTTAGTTACTGAGTGGGAGTAAAACCCTAAACCCTAAACTTTTCAAGCCTAAACCATAAACCCTATATCCAAGGTTTAGGGTTTGGGGTCTAGTAGTCTAGGGTCTTCGGATTTCGGCTTTGGGGGCTCCCCCAACAAAGCCCGCCTAAGCAGCACCCCTGACTCACCAGACACCCTAGAGCATAATCTATCCTACCCACTCTGGGGCTCCTCATCATAGTATATTATAACGTATTCTAGTATGTTACCGTCTAGGGTTTAGGGCTACAGTAAAATCTTGAAGTCTACAATCGTATAGTAAGCCCCCTAAATCCTAAACCCTAAAACCCTAAACCCTAAAGCCCTAAATCCCTAAAGCCTCAATCCCCAAACCCTAAACCCTATAACCCTAAACCCTAAAACCCTAAAGCCCTAAACCCTAAGCCCCTGCCCCGATGGACAAAACCCGAAAGAACCCGCCTTCACCTCGCAAGCGAAGCTGAGCGTGAAAAACTCCTGCAGCTCAAAAGCTCGGGCCATGTGGCAGGTTGTAGCCCTAAAACCCTAGAGCCCTAAAACCCTAAAACCCTAAAACCCTAAAACCTAAAAACCCCAAAGCCCTAAAACCCAAAAAACCTAAAACCCTAAAACCCTAAAAACACTAAAACCCTAAAACCCCAAAAACCCTAAAACCTAACCCCTTTAGGGTGACGGTTTCGGGTTTAGGGTAACATCAGCGATTTTGGGATCTTCGGGGAGTTATGGCCTTTAGGGTTTAAGGATTTAGTGTTTAGGGTTTAGGGCTTGAGGGTTTAAGGGTTTAGGGTTTGAGGGTTTAAGGGTTTAGGGTTTAAGGGTTTAGGATGGTTTGGGGGCTCGTTTGTCGGGCGATGCCTCAAGCCAGCATAGGACCAGATTCTTTGCAAGAGCGACTGGCCCCTCAAATCTCAAAACGACAATCAAACTCTTGCTTCCTGCAGACGTCGACAGGATCACAGGAAGCATGAAATATGTCAATCTAGATTGGCCCTTTAAACCCTAAACCCTAAATCCCTAAACCTTAAATCCCTAATTCCCTATACCCCTAAAGCCTTTGAAGAAGAGTCGTAAATAAGATTCTCTTAGGCCCAACAAGGGAAACTAGACAATGCCCCAAAGTCGTACCTAGCAACAAAAATCATGCCAATTATGAACCAGGAGCTCTCTGGCTCCATGGCTTAAAGGATATTTCTTTAGGGTTTTAGGGTTTTTTTCTTAAGTGCAGTGGCCCCTTTCACTCGGTTTTAGGGTTTAGGGTTTAGGGTCTGAGCTCACGGGCTACTTCCTGCTTCATCCCTGCAATGCATCACTTCAACGCTAGAGGCAAGTTGCACAACGTTATTTTGGGGCCGTAAAAGTAGGATGGAGTTTTGGTGTACCGGTTACTATTCGACATATAGTAAGCAATCCCAGAACAGTAGGGAAAACAAAAAAAAAGAAGAAGGTTTAGGATTGAGAGCTTAGGGTTTTGGGTTTATGGTGTAGGGGGGGTTCGGGTGTGTGTGGCGCCAATGTTGTCCAGATCCATAGTACTAAACCCTACGTTAAACTAGTCCCGAATCTGGAAAGTATAGGGGTCCTACCAAATGCAGGCTTTGGTTGTTCCAGGTGAACCCTAAACCCTAAACCCGAAAATCCTACACCCTCAAACCCCCAAAGCCCTCGCCCCTGAACCCTGACACCCTGCGTGGTGGAGTTACGGCCCAACCCAGAGTGACTTGTGGAATGTGGGGTTTCAGAAAAGCAGGGGTGTGCCCGAAACCCTAAACCCTGAACCCTAAACCCTGAACTCTAAACCCTAAACCCCAAACCCTAAACCCGAAGCTCAAGTTAGCAAGCGGCCCTTGGAGACTGCACCGTAAATGCGTGAGAACCGGTCCAGCCACATCCCCACTCCCAAGGGGCAATAGGAGGGACCCCTAATCCTAATACCCCTATATAACGCTTGTATACCCCTTATATAGTCTCATAAAGCCCCCTGTATAACCCCAAGGGTCCCTTTAAGGGTCTCTCCTTTAGTCCCTCGACACTCTGACTGCAAAGGAGCAGGGCAGACTGCTTACGAGTTTTTTGGTGGCTTCACGAATTGCGAAGCCCTAAACCCTAACTTTTAAACCCGAACAGCAGAGACAATATCTATGACGGTCGCCTAGTTTGTGAGGGTTTGGGTTTAGGGTTCCCAGCGACTTCAATGGCTTCAAGGTTTAGTTTGAAGGTGACGGGTGAACATCTCAGGCAGTTCTTCAACTGGATGTCGCAGTTCAGGTACAGAATCTTCCGAACTCTACAGGGCTGCCGCGGGCTGCCGCAACTTCGGCCTCTGTTTGTGTGTGCGTGTCTATTTTCCTCTCAGACACAACAACAGGTCCCTGTCTTTCCGTATGTACTGGGCCTGGAAGCAACCAGGGATAAAGGAAAGTATAAACGTTCGTTTCACAATGCTCCCTCTAAGGAGCAGTTTCCAAACAAACGTGTCGAAGCATGGTACTCCACAACCCAGCGCATGTACGTATGTCAGTATCTACCCTAAGCCCCAGATGTTCGAAGGATCAAGGGTCTAAACCCTAAACCCTAAACCCAAAACCCTAAACCCAAAACCCTAAACCCTAAACCCTAAACCGTGACCTTGGCCCCGAAATCCCCAGTCCTAGTCCCGAAACATCTGTCACAAACCGAAACCTAAACCCCAAGTCTAAACACCCGAAACCTTAGACCATTATACAGTAGGGTCTAGGGTTTAGGGAGCTGGACTAGACCTTTCATTCTGACACCCCCCCCCCATTGCGTCTGAGTGTGCGGCTTGTTCTCACAATTTTCCTGCTGCAGGGATGCCAACTTAACAGTCTCAGACATCTCCAAGCATGGTGGTCATAGTATCCACAGTACTGGCAGAAATGGTAAGAAATGATGATAGACATACCCTTAGCAATGATCACAAGAACAGAAATAATTCCAACAGCATCAATAAGCAGCACGCAGAGAGTCATAAAAGCCTTTTGACGAAGGCACCTTGAGACCACAAGGATTCGGGAGCAGGGCTCAGGGCTGGCCTTTTTCGGTGTAGGGGGCGTTCAGTAGGGTGTCTCGCACTTACGATTCCTAGAAAAATGGTTCGATATCTTGGCTCTAATATGAACAAACCATGAGCCAGATATGCGACGGCCAAAACCCTGGGAGCATGCAACTTGAAAGCAACTGCTTCCTCGGTCGACGGTGGCTTGTGCTCGTTGGTTTTCACAGGATGCTTCTTGTCGACAAGGACCCTGCTTGAGCCGCAAACGAGACGAAACCCTAAAACCCTAAGGCCCTAAACTCTAAACCCTTAAACTTAAACCCTTATAACCCCCTAAACCCTAAACCCTTAAACCCTTATAAACCCCTAAACCCTAAACCTTTCAAACCTTATAAACCCCTAAACCCTTAAACCCTAAACCCCACAGGCCGGCCAACACTCGCGGCCATGATCACGTGCGTCTTTCTGGCGGCCCTTCATGTGGAGCCTCTTCTGACCCCGCCTTCTTGCGCCAGCCAAAACCATTCGGGATTGGGGTGTAGGGTGTCAAGTTTAGGGATTTTGGGTTTAGGGATTAGGGGTTTAGGGGTTTAGGGGTTTAGGGGTTTAAGGGTTTAGGGATTAGGGTTTGGGGTTTAGGGTGTAGGGTTTGGGGTTTAGGGATTAGGCTTTACCCTAAACCAAGGACTCCTAGGCCTTCAATCCTAGTGAAACCCAAAAAACTTCCTGAATCCTCCATCCTAAACCCTAAACCCAAAACCCTAAACCCTAAACCCTAAACCCTAAACCCTAAACCCTAAACCCTCCATCCTAAACCCGAAACAGCCACGCTACGTCTTGTCTGCTGCGACGAAGTATCTGTCAACAGCCCTTGAAGCGGACACACCCCAGCACGTCAGAAACCCAAAAGAGCGAAAACATCAGAAACCCAAAACTTGCTTCCGCCCTTGAAACCCCTAAACCCCTAAACCCTAAACCCTGAACCCTGAACCCTAAACCCTAAACCCTAAACTTAGAGTCTAGGGTTTAGGGCTCAGGAATTTTGCTTGTCAGCTGCCGGGCTTTGTTAGGCCCCCTGACACCGAAGACGACAACCTTAAACCCCAGCTGCCGACGGGCCTGAAACGCAGACTCCCCTGGGCAGGGGACGGTGAGGGGGATGCATGACATTGGGAGCTTTGGGGTTTAGGGTTTCGGGGGCGGGGGGGGGGGGGTTAAGGGTTTTAGGGTCTAGGGTTTAGGGTTTAGGGCCAAGTTTAGGGTGTTACGGTAGAGTTCTGTAGGGCGTCTAAGTAGGGTTTCGCAAGGGTTTCTGTTGGGTTTCATGACGGTTTCATGTAGGGGCCAACCAACAGGATTTCGGGCTGTATCGCAGTCACTCTGACCTTGAAGCCCCCCCTGTGCACGTCCTCCCCTAAACCCTAAACCCTAAGCCCCAAACCCTAAACCCTAAGCCCCAAACCCTAAACCCTCAACCCTCCTTTGCGAGGTATGCATCAGAATGAAGCCAAACCCATCTTTGTCTGCGGCAAAGGGCCCCTGTATCAATCTCTCTGGGGATCACCGGCCCTCGCTTGTAAGCTTATAAAAGAAGTTAGGGTTTAGCGTTTAGGGAACCCTCCACATTAAACTATGAGGGTTTACATAGGGGGTAGCGGCGGAGGGTTTAGGGAGAGGGGGTGGGGGGGTTGAGGATTAAGTAGGGCTGCGCTAGTACACTTTCTTGGGCTTGCACGGTGTGTTGCAGAAGCATTACACTTAGCATCCTCACTACAACAACTCCTAAACCCTAAACCCTAAACCCTCAATCCTAAACCCTACAACAACTCCTAATTTTGAGATATACCCCGGCTTGAAGGTTTTGGACTGTCGGATGCTGGGAGATCCAAAAACACTAAGTTTTAGACCCCTGACTGTCTTGCACCCCCCCTCGTCCGTTCCGAGGGGCTGTGACAAGGATCCTAGTCTTCATTCCCAGAAGACAGAAATCGGGTTGCTAATCAGCAGTCTGCAGATATCCCCAACAGCCTGACAGCTTGCAACTGAGGCGCTGGCGATTGGGTGTCTGAGAGACCAATGTCTAAGCGATCCGAGCCGAAAGGACAAGCAGACGCACGAGAGCAAGTGATGGCTTGGAGTCGGACTTTTGTAGGCACTGAAGTTTTGGGGCCGCAATTTAGTGCTAGACCTCAGGGCTTATGGCGTTGAGTAGCTTTTGGAGTTGGATTCCTATCTGGGCCCCTCAAGACCACACGAAGTTGGTGGACATCTACGAATTATCTGCTAAGCATCCCCAACCTCCCTTAGGATGCATCAGGCTCACAACCTCCTACTGCTGATGTGCAAAACGTCGTAGTTGTTTGATAAGGCATGTACCGTCATAATTTCGGATGTGTAGGATAGTAGGATACTCAAGGTAGCCATAAACAAATAACCCTAAGCCCTCAAAAAACAAAGCCACTGAAACCAAGATCAACCCTAAGCTGGCCCTAAGCCCTAAACCCCAAAAACCCTAAACCCTAAACCCCAAAAACCCCAAAAACCCTAAACCCAAAAACCTCAAACCCTAAGTTGAAACTCTCGAGCCTCCAATCCCGGAGGCCCCCCCAAGGGATCCTTCAGCCTCGCCACCCTTCCTCCACGTGCCGACGCCCTAAACCCACGATTGAAAGCCACCCAGGCGCACCCCACGATGTACAATCTCTCTCTCTCTCTCTCTCTCGCTCTGTCTCTGTCTCTGTCTTTGTCTCTCTCTCTCTCTCTCTCTCTCTCTCTCTCTCTTTCTGTCTCCGTCTCTGTCTCTGTCTCTTTCTCTCTTTTCTGCT
>CAJNJA010017722.1:0-10855 GCA_905231915.1 Symbiodinium necroappetens
TACAGCTTCGGGTTAAGGGCATCGGGGTTTCCCGCCAGCTCGCCGGTGGCCAGGGAGAGTTGGAAGAGCCTCGGTTTCGGGTTTAGGGTTTAGGGTTTAGGGTTTTAGGGTTTAGGGTTTAGGGCCCCGAACATGAAGCATCGTAAGCAGCCTCAAATCGGAGCCCCTCAAAGAAGGCACGATCTGTCTCTTCGAAAAAAAAGGAGTCGTCCCAAAATATGGGACCTCGGGAAGAGTTGAACAGTTTTGCACAACTGTAAGCTATAAACCCTTCCCCCTAATCCCCCTCCCCCTTCCCCCAATGTAAAAACTGATTTCCGGTGGGTTGGTTTCTATATAAAGGAGGGTTTCGTGCATCCGGGTATGAGTCGGATTGACAGGAACCATACTTGTTTACAGCCCTGATTAAACCTTGAGGCCCTAAGCCCCCCTCAGCCCTGAGCCCTAAACCCTAAAGCCCTCAGCCCTGAACCTTGAGCCCTAAGCCCTAAGCCTTAAGCCCCAAGCCCTAACCCCCTAAACCCTAAAGCTCTGGTCCTTTTAGTTTGATTTGTACTGCTGTAATCTTAGCTCTATGAACACTGATACAATCCTAGGCCCCCCGTAAGGCTTTTTTTAATTAAGTTTCAATCGTGGGCCCGAAACCGCGAAATCCCGAGCCGGGAGGTTTTGATATTAGGGGGATGGTTTACTGTTAGGGGAAGGGGTTGATCCTCTTGTGGCTTCTTTAGAATGATGGTCGTATACGATGCACCAAAACCCTTTGCAATATCGCGGCCCCCGTATCAGATCTCTGAATCGTCAGCATTTAGTCTCCCCTGAACCCTAAACCCTAAAACCTACCCGATAAAACTTTGCCATAAACCCCGTAAGCCCCAAAGAGAGCCCACGGCATGCTGGGCCGAGGCTCCACTACAAGCTCGCCGAAGACCTGGTTCAGGCAGCTTGGAAACATCTTGCCCTATTGAGGGTTTTTTGGTTTGGGGTGACCCTAGGGGTCCACATATGCTACCATTACCTGGACCCCAAATAACCTACGTTTTTAAGGACTTATATAAAGAAATCATAATAAGGAGCCCTAAAAAGGTAGGTTTCTTAGGGATTCGGGCCCCGAAAGACCATCCTTATTAAGGTTTTGGGGACCTGACTCCATAGTCCTGTTTATTATATGGACCCTCTTGGTTAGGGTTTAGGGATTAGGGTTTAGGGTTTAGGGTTTATAGACTCCGACAGAAAAGCAAACTGTACAGCATTACATCCTCTAAAACACCTGATTTCCGAGGCTTAAGCCTGAACCCCTCTGTGCTGAACTCCTGCACAAGCCCTGAGCCTTACAGCCATACGGCTCTACTATAGGGGCCCGGAATAATGACCTATAGCCTATACTATTTTTGGGGCTCCTTATTATGATTATAGTATATTATACNNCACCCCCCCCCTCCAAAAAAAAAAGACACCCTATTCAAATGGTGAAGGCCCCTATCTTAGAGGCCTTCTGGAACCCGGCGCTAAGCTAAGATGGGGTTCGGGGTTCCTGCAGGGGATCTTAGTTTAAGGGTTTAGGGTTGAAGAGGATCGTAAGAGCTCCGATAAGAGGTGCGCAAGGACCGTCTGTAAGGGTTTAGGGAGCTTAGGGCTGAAGGCTTTGTCACGGAGGCTCAGAAGACTTAGGGGGGTTGCCCTAAACCCTGAAAGTATAAGGAAGGAGTTTTAGGTCGCTTGGGTAGGGTTGGCTGGATTTTGACACTGCTTACGGTTTAGGGTTTAGGGGCCAGCCGACTTCTCAGGGCGCCTTGTCATGAAGCCCTAACGGCGGACGACCGCGAATCTGGGTCTGGGGGTCTAGGGGTTCAGGGTGCAGAGTTCAGGATTTATAGGGTTTAGGGGTTTTAGGGTGCAGAGATCAGGATTTAGGGTTTTGGGATTTTAGGGTGCAGAGTTTAGGATTTAGGGTTTTGGGTTTTTTCGTCTAGGATACATCTGCTGAACCTATCAAACCTCGGAGCTTGCGACATGGATGTGTCGTTTGCCGAAACTGTGCGTGCATCTCCGGGCTCGACTCTCGCGATTCAAGGTTTAGGGTTTAAGGCTTAGGGTTTAGTAAGATAGGTTTAGAGTTTAGGGTTTAGGATTTAGTAAGGTGGGGTTTCGGGTTTAGGGTTGAGGGTACCCTAAACCGCAGATAACCCCTGAAACCCAGACAAACCCAGACCCTGATCGGAAGCCAATAGTGGCAAAGGCAGTCCACCATCTAAGGCTTCGAATGACTGTCGCTCATGGTTGATACCCAGAACACGTAGCTGCCAAAGCCCGAAATCCTAAACCCTAAACCCAAACCCCGCAACCCTGAGCCTTTTAGCCCTAGAAGCTTTTTGGGCCCAGGGCCCAAGCCCAACCTCAACTGAAGCCGCCACCCCTCAGGCGTCCATGGTGGTCTACCACTCTTCCCTGGCTTCCCAACAGAAGGAGGACCTCGAGCAAGCGATCGAGATCCTTGGATTTGAGGTTCAAGGTTTTGGGTTGAGGATTTAGGGTTTGGGGTCTACCCATAGGCCCCTAAGTAGTTCCTTTTTGGGATTACCTTATAGGATTCTTAATACAAACCACAAAAAGGAGCTACTTAGGGGCCTATGGGTAGGGGTTGAAGGTTTAGGGACGACGCAGTCACAGTCTAAGGCTTAAGGAATACACCCCCAGACTTGATAGCAGTTCCTTTGTCGTCCTGGGATTTGTCTCGCAGGGGCGTTGTTTAAAACAGCGGTCCCCCAAAGGGCCCGTTTCGCTTAGGTGCTCCCTCTGAGGGCACCTTCAGCAGGACTGTGCCCATCTCCACTTCACCCACATAGAGTACGGGCAGCAAAAATTCTCCAGGTGCCTCAGTATGGGGTAGTTCTCGAAATCACAGTCCCTTCTTAGGTCTCCAGAGCAGTACGGCATCCTTATAAACAGGGCTTTACTTGTGATTTTTAGGGTATTACCCATGTAGTTATGCTGCTATGCTGTAATGTAAACCGTGCGTCTGGTGGGCTGCTACATAAAGCCTATCCTAAAGCCCAAATCTCTAATGGGAGAACCTGCAAAACCCACATGAGCCCCCAGGGCTTAGCGTTTGGGGTAACTGGGAACCTCCAAATCATAAGCACCCCAAGCCCCCGAAGTAAGGATCTGCTCGTCGACGTTCGAAGCCGAAGTTCCTTGCTGAAAGCCAGGATAGGCAGTGCAGGGTGTGAAGTAGGGTTTGGCGTTGAGGGCTTTATTGGGGCCCAGGGTTCCGGATTTAGAGTTGCGGGGTTGGAGCTCGGAATTTAGGGTATAGGGTGTAGGGTTTAGCTGGAATCTGGAACGTAGAGGAAGGATGATATCTAGTTCTCGGCTGTCCTTTCATGCGGCAACATGACATTGTTACCGTACGTCTGAAGTTCAACTGCGATGCTGTAAATCACGGTTTCGGCTTTATGGACGTAATGTAGGGGCCTGAATAATTACCAATAGTATTTTGGGGGTTCCTTAGTATAATCATAATCTGATGGGCCCCAGAAAACCCTAATTATTCTAATTACTGAGGCCCCTATAGTAGGCTCATAAGCTTGCTTCCTTAGTCTTAGGTGCCATGAGTTTATAGGGGCTTAGCAGTCTAGAAATCAGAGTTGTTAGCTTACTTTACGGCTCCATATAACGATCGATTCTGCACTTAGGCTTGACAGGGTTCCCTATATAGGCATGTATAAAGCACTTCAGGCCGTATGCCCTAAACCCGAATCCTGAAACCTCTAGACCCAAAAGCCCTAAACCCTCTAAACCCTAGAACCCTACACCCTAAAGCCCTAAACCCTAAGCCTAAACCCTCTAAACCCTAGAACCCTACAGCCTAAAGCCCTAAACCCTAAGCCTAAACCCCTAAACCCTAAACCTGAAACCTCTAGACCCAAGGCCCTAAACCTTCATCCCACGGCCTAAGGCTCCTCAGTACCTGCGTGGGGGATACTTGATATAGGGGCCCAAATAATTACCGATACTATTTTGGGGGCTCCTTGTTCTAGTTCTAGTATAATACACCCCAAAACCTTTTGCAAATTGTTAAGGCCCCTCATACTACCCTAACCGTAACAGTAGGTCCTGTTTTTCAGGGTCCCCTTAAAGGGATGTATAGTGGAACCCTATCTTCTACCATGTAGGTACCCAGGACCTTTTTGGGGAAACCGAAGAACCACCACGGGAAAGGTCGGGAGGCTCGACGGATCCATTTCGGGGCCTGGTCGTGTCGTGCGACTTTAAGGCTTCACCCATAGGCCCAACGGCCAGTGGTTTATATTTAGAATCCTATAAGGTAATCCCAAAAAGCAACTACTTAGGGGCCTATGGGTAGGGCTCAGGAATCAGTCCAATGGCTCCATAAATAAGGCTCTGTGTTTTTTTTGCATTTGGGCTTCTGGGTATGTCTAGCATAGAACTCCTCAGAAGACTAGTCTAGCCATGGATGCTGTTTAGGACTCAGATATTTTTTGGAGTTTAGGGCATAAGGTTTTTATAAGGGGTGTAGGGTTTAGGGTTAGTTTAGGGTTAGGGCTTAGGGGGTTTAGGGTTTCGGGCCTATTGGTTCGGTTCTCTGAGCCCTTGTCCGGCCGAGGAGACCAGCAAGCGCCAGAAGCATCTTGGATGAAGTCTACCTACCTTTACCCATAGGCCCCTAAGTAGTTCCTTTTTGTGGTTCTGATTTAGAACCTATAAGGCACTCCCAAAAAGGATCTACTTTGGAGCCTAGGGGTAGTCTCCATTGTAGTTCCTTTTGGGGGTTACCTTTTAGGATCCTTAGTACAAAATTGGTTAAACCAAAACAAGGAACTACAATGGAGACTACAGGTAGCCCTTGAAGGTTTTATGGGGTTCAGGGTTTTGGGTTTATCGGTTAAGGGTATTGAGTTCCCTAAACCCTAAACCCTGAACCCTAACCCTTACCCTCAAAGGACTCATATTTTAAGGCTTTTGGGCCCAAAAACCCTATTATATAAGGCTTTCGGGCTATGTTGATGCTAAGGGTAATGTAGATTTGCCGGTGTATGGGGTGGGGTTTAGGGTTCAGGGATTTAGGCTTTCGGGCTCCTCAGGTTTACAGGTTCTTCGTTTCGGATACAGTAAACGTAGATCCCTCTCGACTAGACCGGGGTACCAAAGGAGAACGAAAGCTACGGCCAAGCATATTACCTGAAAGTTGTTTGTGGTACATACTTGATGGCTTCTGCCAAAAACCCTAAACCCTAACACCCTAGCACCCTAACACCCTCGCGCCCTAACACCCCAAACCCCTAAACCCCTAAACCTCTAAACCCTAAGCCCTAAGCCCTAAACCCAAAACCGAAGAGGAAAGATTGGGGGACGCTGCACGACGTCGCGCGCTGCCTTGTCGACGCACCGTCTGCCTTTCGACTACGCGGCATTCTGCTGGAGCAGCGCCTGGTCGCGGTTTTCAGAGTCTAGGGTTTAGGGGTTTCGCGGTTCAGGGTCTAGGGTTTCGGTTGCAGGCTTCTTCTTTGAATTTCTTGACATGTGTGTACCAATAGGTGCCCAAGTGGGGATAAACGGTTTCACTTTTATTCTGGATTCACGAGTCTCCCAAACCAGGAGGTCCCGTCGTGGTGACGTTCTTGGATGCGTTTGGAGCGGCGGGGAATACCCTAAACCCGCGAAAGGCAAGAGTTTGGACTTAGGAACTACCCATAGGCTCCACAGTAGTTCCTTTTTGTGGTTCATATTTGCGATCCTATAAGGTATTCCCAAAAAGGAACTACTTTGGAGCCAATGGGTAACTGGCGTGTGTTTTCAAGGTGAAAGAGTCAGAAGCTGATGACACCTTAAATTTTGGGGCTCATTTCTTTTTTGGTGCTACAAGCCCTATACGGGAAATGAATTCTATCAACCCTACATCCCAAACCCTAAACCCTAATTACCCAAACCTTTGCTGGGGTCAAGTTGGTCCTTAAGTTCAAGGACTAGCCTTTCTCTAAAGGTTCGGCGGGTCGACACGGGGGTGTAGGGTTTAATGTTATAGGGTTTATAAGGTGTTAGAGGCTGATCTGATTTCAAGGGGTGTCAGCTTTGGTGCCTCTTCGGCCTGTGTCAATATGTGTAGACCGGCAGTAGTCATCGTGATTATGCTGTCCGTACGGGTTGAGACGGTGAGTAGAGGTTTTTGAGTGGATTTAAGTCTAGGGTTATCGTGGGTTTACCCATAGGCCCCTAAGTAGTTCCTTTTTGTGGTTTACATTTAGAGACCTATGAGGTAAGCCCAAAAAGGGACTACTTAGGGGCCTATGGGTAGGCATTCCTGATTGCTCAGGCCCCTAAACCCTAAACCCTAAACCCTAAAATCCTAAAACTCTAAACCCTAAACCCTAAACTCTGATCCCTAAAGCCCTGAACCCTAAAACCCTAAACCTAAACCCTAAACCGCCCCCAGGAAGGCCAAGAACGGTGCAATGGCATCCTGGCCGAGCCTTGGTCGCTCTTGGATACGCTTTTCTGGGTGCCCCTTAGGGTTTAGGGTTTAGGGGTATAGGGTTTAGGGTGATGATATGCATCCTAAGGTCATGCAGGATTTATATCATCAACGATATTGTTCGGTCTTTGGTGTTTAGGAGTTTAGGGTCCAGGGTTAAGGTGTTCGGACCTTGTCCCTTACTTGAACCATACCCTGATACTATGGCTCCGTATATGGTATATGAACCTTAGACCGTTTGAGTTTGAGGGTTCACTCCGTAGGTAGGAGCTATTATCATGTTTTGCTTGAGCAAATCAAGTCACTCAATACACCACATGTTTATTGTGGGTGTAGCCTTGACCTGAAACCTGGAACCTTTTTTGTTGAAGACGGATCTCTTGAACCCAAAACCTCATCGCAAAGAACAACCTTCTACAACCGTCTGAAACGCTTGCAGAATCCTCCTAGAACCGGTTTAAGAACCCTTGCAGAAGGAACCCTGTAGGTAGAACTTTTACATCCTAAACCCGAAACCCGACCTTAAACCCGAAACCCGAGTCTTAAACGGGACCTGAACAGGGACCCTCATAGATCCTCAAAGAGCATCCTAAGGAACTACGATGCTGGCAGTCGCTATCTCGACGGGGAGGAGTCCTAAAACTTTGGCGCTCTAGGTTTAGGGTGTAGGGGTCCCGTTGTTGTAGCAGGGCATAAAAAATACAAATATATATATATATACACATGCATACATACAGATACAACTGTTTTTCCTATGTAAATGCTGTCGATGGTTTAGGTTTGCGGTTCAGGTTCAGAGGTCGCGCCACCTGCAACGCAAGTGGCGCCCTGTTCCACATGTTAGCCCTGTTATGCACCAAGAGTCATGCACCAAAACCCCAAAAGGGTGACTTTCGGAGAGCCTTGGCACCTTATAGGCCCTAAGCCCTAAACCTTCGCCTGCAATCCAGAAAAGAGCCGCAAGCCCAATGGCTTAAACCCCGACTCTCAAAACCACCCAGAAATACGGGTTTAGGGTTTAGAGGTTTAGGGGTTTCGGGGGTTTAGGGTTTGGGGGTCTAGGGTTTAGGGCCTAAGGGTTCAGGGTTTAGGGGTTTAGGGGGTTTAGGGGTTTCGGGTTGTAGGGGCGGTCTAGTTATTGAGCGGTAATCCAAAAACAGCCGTGGTACCTGGTTGTTGTTTGCGCCGGCGTCTTATCGCAGGGTCCTAACCATAAGATAGGCTATCTAAAAAGAGGTATTGCCTTCCAGGCACTAGGTACCCACAGGCCCCTAAGTAGTTCCTTTTTGTGGTTTATATCTAGAATCCTACAACGTAATCCCGAAAAGGAACTACTTAGGGGCCTATCTATGGGTAACCTCCGAACCCCAATTTCTCAAAGCCCTTCAGACCCCGGGCTGTGCCCTAAACCTTGAAATTGAAAACTTGAGCTTCAGAATCACTCTAAATGCCTGAAGATCCTTCATAACCCCCTTGCGCCCGAAACCCCAAACCCCCAACAAAAATCAATCCTGGGGTCTAGCGGTTCAGGGTGTAGGGGTTTAGGGCAAGTTTAGGGGTGTAGGGGTTAGGGGTTAACCGGTTTAGGGGTTTTACTTAGACCCCAAAGAGCCTAGACTTATATAAGGAAATCATAAAAAGGAACCAAAAGGTACGTTCTTTGGGGTCCAGTTATCCCAATCCCAAGTCCAAAGGACCCAATAGTCAGGTACTTAGGTTTCGGATAGTAGTTATGTAGGTTACTGTTTGGGAGAGTGTATGATTATTAGGTACCTGGACGCCTAAACCCCAAAACCTAAACTCTAAACCCTAAACCACTAAACCCCTAAACCCTAAACCCCTAAACCCCTAAACCCTTAGGGGTAGGGTTTGGGGCTTAGTGCTTGCTGGAGAACCTAGAAGCCCAGCGAAGAGCTCGGTTCTCGCCAGCTGTGGGCAAAAGGTGCGTGGGGAACTGCATGGTTTGGGGTCTAGGGTTTTTAGGATTTGAGGGGTTTAGGGTTTTAGCATTTAGGGCTTTAGGGGTTTAGGGTTTTGGGTTTTAGGGGTTTGGGTTTAGGGCATTGTGTTCCCAGAGACTCCAAAACCCCTTCGTTAAGGTTAAGGAATAGACCTTAAAGATGTTGTTAGGGCTGCTGAGGAAGACAATTTAAATCTTGCTTGGGCTCCCATTAAAACCATTTAAGGTACCCTAAACCCCCTGCCCTAAACCCCTGAACCCCTAAACCCTGAACCCCTAAAACCCTAAACCCTAAAACCCTAAACCCTAAAACCCTACTTTGAGGGGTTTTGGGAGAGTCTCTGGGTTTGGGGTTTCGAGAGCTTACTTCGAGCCCGTCCCCTCTACATTCAAAGCCTTGAGGCCCTAAACCTGAGCCCGCTTCATGGGGTTTAGAGTTTAGGGTTTAGGGGTTGAGGGGTTTATGGGTTTGGGGGTTAGGCGTTGAGGGGTTTAGGGGGTTAGGGGGTTAGGGGTTTAGGGGTTTGGGTTTTAGTTTTAGGGTTTAGGGGTTTCGGGCTCAAGTTTAGGAATGATGGCTTCGGGGAATGTTATAGGGTTTAGGATTTAGATTTCTAGGTGTAGTTAGTTTAGAGCCCTTCATCCTGCGCAAGCTTCCATGTAGAAGTCCCGAGCGTGCAAGGCTAGAGATACGGTGGATGATATATATCCTGCATTACCCATAGTGAGGAACACACCGTAATTCTCATAGTCTAGGGTCCTTATAGGTACTGCAGGATTTATATCATCAACAGTAGGACGTGCGGGTCAGCATAAAATCTCGTCAAGTCGTTTGCTTCCCGAGACGCCAGTCCCCGATCCCCGAAATGCCTCATCCCGAAACCTTCGATTTTGACACGATGGTTGCTGCTTACGCAATGCTACTGCCTCAGCCCACATGCCTTTGTCTAAGGCTTTCGCAGGTAGGTAGGCAGGTAGGTAGGTAGGTAGGTAGGTAGGTAGGTAGGTTGGTTGGTGTGTACGTAGGTATGTATGTGGGTATGTACATATATAATTGATATGCTTCGTGTAAATAGGGAAACGAACTATCGAAAGACATACAAAGATGTGTATAGTATATATATATACACACACACACTGGAATCACATATATTGTTCACTTTTAGCTTGGGCTGCCTCTAACTGTTGCACCGTGTCATCAAACATGTTCAAGTCAAAGAGCATGTCATGCACCTCGGGGCTTCATTAAAAGCATGTCCATCAGTCCATCCGTCGGTCCGTCGGCCGGTTTGGTTGTCTATCTGTCTGTGTGGCCATATCCAGGTTACATATGCATGCATGGATGGATGTTTGCAGGTTGGTGTCTAAGTCTTTAAGTATGTAGGTATGTAGCTATGCTAGATGGTACCGCATGCTCCTATGTTGTGCTTGTAATGCATTGAAGCAATGCCTGTACTGTATGACTAAACGTGTACGAATAGAATGTGTAGATTTTTACAAACATGTACATCTGTACATGTATGTCATTTATGTATCCTAAACCCTAAACCCTAAACCCTAAGCCCTAAACCCTAATTCCTAAACCCTAAACTCTAAACCCTAAACCCTAATTCCTAAACCCTAAACCCTTAAAACCCTTATGTATCCTATGTGTCTGCTTGTTTTTGGTCATGGTGAGGTTGTGCCCTTCCGCCTCGGGGCTTCCCCGACTCGGTTTCACCCTCGGTCTCGCCAGGCGCCCAGATTTGTCAGGCTTTGTGGCTGTTCCCATTTAGGGTTTTGGGTTTAGGGTTTAGGGGTTTAGAGTTTAGGGTTTAGGGGTTTAGGGTTTAGGGTTCAGGGTTTAGGGTTTAGAGTTTGGGGCCTATTTAGGGTTTAGGGCTTGGGGTGACCCTACCCATAGGCCCCTAAGTAGTTCCTTTTTGTGGTATATATTTAGACTCCTNNGGAACTACTTAGGGGCCTGTGGGTTGTTTTGTTTTTTGAGGCACAAAGGCAGCGGATACGAATCAGCAAGTGCCTGACTAGACTCAGCGCACTTCTACAGCCACAGCAAGCTATCACCTACGCATCGGGTAGCAAATCCCGTCTGTTCGGGCCATGGTTCAAGGAGTTTGGCCCCATCTGTTCGTATGAAGCTATCAGGTGGTATTACAAGGATCTGAATGTTTGGTAAGCGTGTGAGACCGCCTTAAAGTCGGGTGTTCTATAAGGGCTCCATAAACTGATTCTAGAAGGATAGAGGTCTGATCCATTGGTTGTAGTGGTTTTCACTTACCGTCCTCTATATCCCTAGTGAAGCAGAACCCGGAGCCCGACTCTAGTTATTAAGGCCCCGAATGTGGTTTAATGTAGGGATCTAAATTGTAGATACTTACCTCTACTATTTTTTTTTTTTTTTT
>CAJNJA010017723.1:0-10330 GCA_905231915.1 Symbiodinium necroappetens
AGGGTTTAGGGTTTCGAGTTTCGGGTAGTAGTAGTAGTAGTAGTAGCAGCAGCAGCAGCAGCAGCAGCAGTCGTAGTAGTAACGGTCGTAGCAGCTGCAGTAGCAGCAGTAGTAGCAGTAGTAGCAGTAGTAGCAGTAGTAATAGCAGTAGCAGTAGTGATAGTAGTAGCAGTAGTCGTAGTAGTAACAGCAGCAGGAAGAGGAGGAGTAGTAGTGCTTCTGCTAGCACTGGTCGTCGTTGTGGTGGTGGTGGTAGTGCAAAATTGGCTCCTAATAGTGTGTCATGTAGCCAAACAAATTCTACAACGCCATCTAAGCCCTTATGCAAACCTGAAAAGCTCATTAAAACCAGGCTGTCGTATCTCGACCTTGCAAAGCAACAGGAGGAGAAGGTGGGCGGCTTGTTGCAACGCGTGTGCAATAAGTACCTGAAATGTTTAGATAAGAGGGCAACGGTTGGTACATGGTGGTTGGTATATGGTTGTAGGCCGGGTCATTGATAGGGTTGTATAGGATTGTTATAATAAGGTCGTGTGTCATGCCTTGCTTTGCGTAGAGGGCAGGGGTATTTCATCGGGTTATTATAGGTACCGGATTGGGGTCTAGGCAATGATAGGTATAGTTCTCTCACTTATGACACTACTTGCTGCGCTCTGATCCTTCAAGTCAAGGCAAGCTTCCACGCTTTCGTAACGCTTGACAGGCAGCCAAGATCGCCACCCAGGAGGCAACGGATTCTGTTTTTGGGACGCTTTTCTTTCTTTTAGCGGCGTGTCAGCACCGAAAACCCTAAACCCTAAACCCCAGCTGATTTCTACCTACAAAGCCTTTGGGCCCCATACGTGCAGGAAACTTGCCTACAGCGTTCTGGCATTTCCACACCTGTTGATGGGAGCGCGGCAACAGCCGGGCAAGGCTGCACAAAGCCATTATCGCCTTAATATTAGCATTAGTACCAGTATTTGTCTTGGTCTCAGTGTCAGTGTTAGTATGAGCATGCGTATGAGTGTAAGTATGACACTCATGCTGAGCATGAGCAGTAGTAGTAAAATTACCTGCCTACTAGCGAATGTACCGTTATGTCACCCATAAGACTGTATATAGTACATTTCACGGGAGGCTGTCCAGCCGGTGCAGCCTTCTGAAGGGAAAAAGGCGCACGGACATCTGCAGGGTCCGACTCAATGAGAATAGAAATCCAGATTTATGGTTTAGGGTTTAGGGCTTAGGGGCTGTGTGTGCGGGGTGAGTTAGTGTAGTGGAGGTTTTTTTCACGTGCCGCACAGTGTGGTCAGTGTGGTCACATATAATAGGGGCATGGCAAAAGAGGTCAAAAGGTCTGAAGGAGGGTCTTTGTTAGGATTGTCCGGGCTCACCGGATTAAAGTGTTCATGGAACACTTCTGAGTTCTGTAAAAGCACAAAGGCAGTTCCGCACCGCTCAGACTAAACTCAAAACTCCACAACTGCAAGCCCTTAAACCCCCAACCCCAACCCCTCAACCCTGAACCCCCAAACCCTAAACTCAGAAAGCTGAGACAGGGCATTCATAACTTTAGGGTTTGCGGTTAGGAGAACTGGAGTGTAGTACGAGAGGGCTAGGCGGCGATAGTGTTGTGAATCATTTAGCCTTTGATACTATGTCATGACGTCCCACGCTCATAGACATGAACTGCGAACCTTCGGTGCTAGACTTTCCATCTCAACCCCAAAACCTCCAAGCCCAAAACTCTTTGTTTGATCCTCTGTACATTTTGCCTTACTTAACTGGTCTTCTGATCCATTGCGCATCCCGTAGAAAGAGAATAACTCACCCAAAACCCTGCAACGAGAGCGGTCAGAAATCCTAAGCCCTAGACCCTCAAACTCTCAAACCGAAAAGCCTGACACCGAAAGCGCTGATCCCAAGCCCCTCTAAGGGTGTCCCGGTAGGGAAAGAAGAAGAAGAAGCGAAAGCGACCTGCAGATGAAACCGAGAGGACCAGCCGGCAGCCGATATTGTCAGTATTAGTATCATTGTTGGATCTGCGGTTTAGGGTTTAGGGTTTAGGGTGTTTATTGGATCTGCTACTAGTGTTGCTACTAGGATGCTTAGCCTTGTTTCTATTGTCAACACCAGTAGTATTACAATGCTTATGGTTGTCATCAGCATAACAGCAGCGACCGCGGCAACAACACAGCAATCCAACAACAACAGCAACAGTAGCAAGAAGACGAATATCAACAAAGGTAGCGACAGCGAGGAGCAACGACAACCGCAACACTGAGGACAACAGCTGCAACATTGACAACAGCTACACCTACAACTACAGCTTAACAAAATGCGACAGCAAAAGCATCAGCAGCTACGATGACGACGACTACTTCTACTGCAAGGACGACTGCTATACTCCTCCTGCTCCTCCGCCTCCTCCTCCTCCGCCTTCTCCGCCTCCTCCTACTGCTGCTGCTGTTGCTGCGACGACTGCTACCATGGCTACTACGACAACGAGGACTACTCCGACGAGTACCTGTGCGCATACGAGGGCTAGGACTTCGACCCCGGCTCTGAGGACGACCACGACGATCACTACGGCTGATGATCTAAATCCTGCATTACCCATAATCAGGAATATGCCATAATTCCCATAGTTTAAGGTCCTTAAGGTAATGCAGGATTTATGTCATCCACCGTACTGCTAGCGCCTTCACCACTACAACCACCACCACCCGCCAACTCTGTACACCAAATCCTCAATACCTGCATTCTAAGATATGGGCCAGAATAACTAGCAACAGAAATCTTCCTTAGGGTTACCTCATAGAGGGCCTGCAAAACCTTTACTGTAACTAGGCACTTATATATACATATCTAGTCATGCACCTATATGTACACACCAAGGCGCTTTGGCGAGGCCTTGACCCGATACCCTAAAACAAAACTGCCATTTGTTTTGTCTCGGACAATGCCCTAAAATTGGCCTACGGTTTAGTTTTTTGTTTTCCGAGTCTATAGTTTGCAGGGTTTCGGTTTTGAGGGATTGGGCTGTTGAACCTAGAATTTGCGGTCTCCCACTCGAGAGTACATAGACACGTTCCGGGATTTGGAGGTTCAGATTCGATGTGGGCTGGGCTTAGTTTTAGCAAGCCTAAACCCCTAATCCCTAAACATTTTCCCAGGCTTCGTTCGGTTTACTCACTGCCGGAGCCGCTTTGTCGATGCTGGATCTGGCTTGGTTTCAGCTTTCGGGTCTAGGGGCTGGAGTTTCGGGGTCTGTGGCCGGGGTTTGAGGCTGGGGCCCAACGCCATAAGTCAATAGAGGGTCTTAGGGTTTAGGTTTTAGGGGTTTTAGGGGTTTTAGGGGTTTTAGGGGGTTTAGGGGGTTTAGGGGGTTTAGGGGGTTTAGGGGGTTTAGGGGGTTTAGGGGGTTTAGGGGTTAGGAGCCCCCAAGCCCAAAACCGTCAGGACGGAGCAGTGGGAAAGAAGTCACGTGCTTCCCAAGGCGTTGGGGGCAGCTACATCCGATAGCCGGTTCATGGACTCCAGAGAGAGGGGGCTCACAAGGCTAGGGGTAACAGGTACCTTTATTGCCGGTTCCTCAAAATAAGGGTATTTCCGCTATTTACAAGTCTATGTTAGGGTCGCTTGTGTTCTGAAACTTTCGGAGGGCTTAGCTGTGAAAGCTCTGGCTGTCGTTGCGGTTGCCCTTGTTTCCGTCCCGGTGGACGGACAGGCACTGAATCCTAAGCACTTCAGTTGAGAGATTTTCGGTTTCCACATGCCTACCTGTTTGTGGTTCGGCTTGGCTTCGGTTGGCTTTGGTTTGGCTTGCTGTGAGTAGTGTATGGGTGGTCTTGGGCTTGTTTGTATGCTTGTGTGTGCTAACCAGCGCGCGACCTGCCGGGCACACTTATAATATCAACGCCTAAATAGTTACCAGCATTCTTCCTTAGGGTTCCTTGGTGTAGCTACATTGTAAAGGAGCCCAAAGCCCTATTCTAATTATTAAAAGGCCCCTGCAGTGCGCCCTTTAAAACCTTGAGAGACTGCTCTTGCCAGGCAGACCTACGCCGGGATGACACGGTCCAGTTCGGGGCGGCTTCTGAGGCTGCATCGGCATCTTTATTCCAGGGCTGCTACGACGGGCTTGAGAATCTGTTTTTTTTTAACGAGGCTTGATATAAGGGCCTGAATAATTAGAAGAGTGTTCCTTGGAAGGGTTGCTTCGAAAGGGCCTACAAGGGTTGCAGGGGCTTCTAGTAGTCTAAGGGTAGCAAATATATATATACACACACACACATATATACATGCACACATACATATATAGGTAAATGTATAAATCCATATCTTTCGGTGGGGTATGTGACACTGGAATTATACTAAAGAGCCGTAAGAAAACCATGGTAATCATTAAGGTGCCTCTGTTGGGCTTTTTGGTTCAGTGTTAAACGTGCCATAGCACGAATAGCTAGTATTTACGTATAGGCTGTCTTTATACGGTAGCTTCAGGCAAGTTCCTAAACAGGAAGGAGCCTCGATGCGTTTTGGGTGAGGTTCGGGGATAAGGGTTTCGGTTCTCAGTTGAGGGTACCTTAATTTGAGGGTCCTTAAAATAAGGATCCTACTATTCAGGGTACTATATTCGGGTCCCCTATTTTCGGAGACTCCCATGTGATTTTCAGCTAGAGGTACTGCCGGTTCAAGCACATTGAAATTGGCAATCCAGCTGCAGAGGTGGTACAGTGGGGATATGATGAATCTCCGGCTCTTGGGGAAGGACCCCATAGCTTCACCGGCACCTGCACAGACAGCCAGCCCCTCCCTGAGAATGATTGAAGTTTAGTCATACGAATGGATTTAAATACCGGGCATGTGTCAAAACCAGTTACAGCTGTTGCTTCTTGCTTTGCAATGGTTCATCGCCGGTGTAACGTGTAACTCACTCAGTAGCTGCATTCATGATGTTGTTGACACGGGTGCGGAGGGCTAACACTAGCGGAATCTTCATGATGGCAAGTGTATCGCTTGTACCAGTGGTTTAGCAGAAAGGCAGCAGCAGCTCGTCTCGGCAGCCCCGGGGACAAAAGAACTGAAACGCCGAACGTTCAAGAGCTTTTACCGAAGTTGACTTGGAGTCCCCTGGGAAGCCTATCACTCTCATTATTATTCTTATTATTATTAGTAGTGTTATTATTGTTGTTATCATTATTAGTAGTATTATTATTACTATTATTAGTATCCCCTGTTTTTAGCATCCTGCCACCTAACCAGGCAGTGCCCGAAGCGGATGGTTCAGGCAAGAGCGGGGCCTACACCGAAAGCAGCCCTAAACTCAAAATAACCAATAACAAGAAAGCAACCTTAAACCATTTAGGGTTTCGGCTTTCGTGTTTATAGGGTTCTAGACAACGTTTGATGTTTTGCTTAAGTTGATTGATAGAGGTGTCTAGCAAGGTGCAGCTCACCAAGGCAAGCAGCGTTGAGGTTCAGTGCTGGGGGTTGAGGGTTGAGGCTGAGGGATAGGCAGGAGTATCATGCAACATGAGAGATCGAGCAAACCAACAGCCTTCAGCCCAATACCAGAACCGTAAACCCTTAGCTCTAACCCTAAATTCCCAAAATCGATAATACACCTACACAGGAGGGTTGATGTTATTTTGATTATCAGCTTATTTAGGAGCCCCAATGGGCACTAGCACTTCAGGCTTGTTCCTAGGTAGTATTGGGGAGACCCCTTAAAGGGGACCCTTCTTAACCCCACTTGTGGCTCTCTCAAAAAGGGACCTTATCCCCAAGGGTCCCCCTAATCCTAACTCCTACTTGTATATCATGTCAGTCATGTGTGCACTAGTCCTCAGGCAGCCAAACCAAGATACCCCATCGATGAAGCAAGGCCTCACAAAGCCTTCTGAACCCCACGGCCGAAACCCCAAATCCGAAAGCTCTTGAGCGTGAGGCCCTCAAGGACCTATAGTAACCTCAAAAAGTTGGAACATTGGTTAACCATGATTGGTGCTGGGATTCCCTATCAGGGCATGAGGATAACGGTGTTCCAGCTTTCTGGTCTCTAACCCTAAACCCCTAAACCCTACACCCCGAAACTGCTTCAGAGAATTCCGCAAGAGTGACAATCGCTAGGGCCGAGCCCCTTCCCCCTGGTGGCCGCGGCTGGTTCGGAGGCGGTTCGCCCTCCAACGTAGGGTTTGGGCTTCTGAGGGTTTCGGATTGCTAGGGTTTAGGGCTCAGAGTTTAGAGCGGGTGTCTGGTTGAGGTTTTTGGAGTTCTTGCTTTAATGCATGATGTTGGGTTTGGAGTGTGCGAGAGGGGTCGGAATAATCAGTTACATATCTCCCTGTCGCCTTACACTTCTGCTACAATATGCCCTTACTGGTAGCCAAGTTGAACTCTAGGCCACAAGCCCTAAACCTTAAAGCCTAAACCCTAAACCCTGAGGTTCTACATGCAATTTAGGGGTTGAAGCAGTTTACACGAGGTATTGAGTTGCCGATCTTCTCCCGATGCTCCGGGGTGTTACTTTTGGGGTAGTTCTCCAAACTAGCCTCGCTTTTTGGCCCCCTCCCCCCCCCCAAGTATGGCAGCCTTACAAAAAGGACCCGAAAAAGCACCTTAGTTTGGAGAAGTAGCTATCCGGGGTCTGAATAAGTCCCCATAGACATGCCGAGGGGTCCTTATTAAAAACCATATCTTGATGTACACTAAAACCCCATTATGAGGAAATTAAGGCCCCTAGATGGTGCCCAAGGGCCATAAACCGCGAGGGGGAGGAAGGAGAGGGGGAAGGGGAGCAGGGAGAGCAGGAGGAAGCAGTGCGTGGCGCGGGAAGAGGAGGGCAAGGACGATGGCCGATCACCGTAGTGATCAAGATAGTGAGAATGATGATGATGATGATTTCGATGTTGATCATGGTGATATAGCGATGATGAAATCCTCCGCGAGACAAAATCCCGCACGCAAGACAGTGTCTGTACCACGCCCCCTGAATCACGCCCTTGGCGGTAAGAGGCTCGCTCGAAGGCAGGAACTACGAGCCCTCTACACCGTCAGAAAAATGAGAGAGGCTCTTGTAAAATCCATCGCAAAGTCGATTTCCAACCTGCGCCTCTATACATTATCATTCGAGTTGACCCTAAGATTAGCGAGCCCAATGCTCCTCAAGACATATGGAGTAAACCTCGCTTCGTAGAGGGCTTTTTCTCTGATCATCGGGTTTAGGGTGTAGGGGTTTAGGGGTTTAGGAGTTTAGGGGTTTAGGGTTTAGGGTTTAGGGTTTAGGGGTTTAGGGTTTAGGGTTTAGGGTCCTGAACTCGTGGCCAGGTCGCCGGCAGCCTCGCGCTACTTTGCGACACTTCGCATGATGATGGTCATTGGTACTGAGGGTTTAGGGTTTAGGGTTTAGGATGGCGGAATAAAGAAGTATTTGCTTAGACATTGTGGTGCAGACGATGATTTGAGGTATCGGGCTCTGGGTACCCCTGATAAGAGTAGCGAAGCAGCAGCACTGTAGCAGGAGGGGGAGGGGGAAGTCGGGGTAATACCAGCCGTAAACGCAATGTCATACTTACGTACACATGCATATACACACCCGCACAACATATCATGTACATACTGTATACAAACTTATGTATGTATGCATGCATGCATGTATGTAGGTATGTATGTATGCTTGCATGTATGTATGCTGGCATACACAGATACATCCCGCTCTCATTCTGTTTGTCGGTCAGTATGTCTGTCTGTCTGTCTGTCTGTCTGTCTGTCTGTCTGTCTGTCTGTCTCTCTGTCTGTCTGTCTGTCTGTCTGTCTGTATGAATGTATCTATGTATCTATGTGTGTATGTCTGTCTGTCTGTCTGTCTGTCTGTCTGTCCGTCGGTCTGTCTGTCTGTCTGCATGTATGTATGTATGTATGTATGTATGTATGTGTGTGTATGTATTTATGTATGTCTGTGTATCCTCGGCCCTAACCCTCAACCCTAAGCCGTAATCCCCAAACATTAACCACTAAACAACTGGTAAACGCTAAAAACCCCGAAGCCCTGGAACACCCTCTTGAGCAAGGAAGCCTTAGGCCTTACGGGAAAGCACCCTGCAAGGAACCCTCAGAGCAGCCCTTACCAAAAACCCAATGAAACCCCCGGAAAACTCAACGCAACCCTAAACCCTAAACCCTAAACGCCGTAAAAACCCTGTGAAACCCAAGTGCTGAGGAGCTGAAAGCGCAACCTGAACTGAGCCTCAGCTGCGCTGCTTGGGGGATCGTGTGTGTTTGTTCAGGGTGTGGGGTTTAGTGTTTAGGGTTTAGGGCCTTACCTTCTTAGAATATGGCGGCTTAAATAACTACCTATATTATGTTGGTAATCCTTAGCATGAATAGAGTAATGTATCCCACACCTTATTCTATATCATTGAGACCCCTACATTACAGGCTTTCATAAAGTTGTTGTTTGCGGCGGTTTTTATAGGGTTTCGTGAGGCTCTCACAGAGTTTAATGTGGGGTTTTTCTGGTCTAAACAAGTGTTTTTGTTGTTTGGATCTCACAGACATGGATTGTCATCGCGTCCTCCGGTCCTCATTGGGACTGATTGTAGGTCTGGGTGTGTGTGTGTGTGTGTTTTTTTTGGGGGGAGTCTTGTCGATAATTAAACTGTTCCTGTCACTCGCCCATCCGGTGAACTGTTTCATTTTCCAACCTTAACCCCATTCTTCAACAGCCAATATGGGGGGCTACATAATTACTTTACTATTTTGGGGGTTCCTTACTGTAATTATAGCATAAAGGGCCCCAGAACACTATTCTAATCATCAAGGCCCCTACACTAGACCTTACGAATGGATTCCCGAGTTTGAGTTTGTGACGCCTGAAAATTGTTCATTCCCCTTCAAGTCGGGAGGCCCAAACAAAGGAGGCCACTTGGCAGTGCCTTCTAGAAGCTAAAGGGTTTAGGGCATAGGGTCAGGGCTTGGGGTTTAGGGTTTAGGGGTTTAGGGTTTAGGGTTTAGGCTTTAGGGCTTTAGGGCTTTAGGGTTTAGGGTTTAGGGGTTTGGGGCTGCGTGGTGGTGAAAAATAGGCAGGAGTGCTTGAATGCAAGTGGCATCCTCGATTGCCTCGCCTGGGTCGGCTACGACATCCATTCCTGCCGTCTGGGGCACCGTTCGCCTCGAAGGCGAATTAAAGAGCCCTAATGTAGGGGCCTTAAATAATTAGAATAGGGTTTTGGGGCCTAAATAAGGAATCCCCAAAATAGTATGTTCAACATCTCAGATTCCTGCAGTGAGTGTTTGGCATATGACGAAGAAGATGATCGATGACGACGATGACGGTGATGATGGCAGAGCTGATCCGATTGACGATGCTGATTCTGTTGTGTGATGTGTCTCAGCAGAGCAGAAACAGTCGGCAACCCTATGAGCAATCCTAAATCCTAAACCGTACTCCTCGCGCTGAAGGAATGGAGCGCTGGCGACACTGATGCACTGGGATGCGTCTGAGACGGCAGAGGCATCGGTTAAGGTTGTAGGGTCTAAGGGATGTAGGTGTTAAGGATTGGAGGTGCAGGGCTTAGCATCTACGGGCGGTATGCAATGGCTCAACCAGGGCTCATATGGAGCGCTTTATGGGATTTGGCTAGCAGGCTGATGCTCCGCAAGTCAGCATCGTACACAAGGTATAGCAATTTTCACAGAAGGTTGTATCATTTTTACGTGAGGATTCCGGAATGGAAAAAGCATAATGTTCTATGATCATAGGGATTCACGCGGAGTGACCTGTAGCATGAATAAGGAAATAGGTTAACACCGACGACTTGTGCACTCATTTGGCTGCAAGTTAAGGTAGTAACAATAATGTAAGAAAATAGACTATGATGCAGAATAGTATAACACAATGTAATATGTTTAACAGCATGGCATTGGTCTTAAACTGTACTTCCTGAACACTGAGAAAGACGGCCCGACGCCCTAAGCCAAGGAGGGGGCTGGCCGCTGGCACGTGCGTCTGCAGGACCTTCTTGTGGGGTTTAGGGTTAGGGCTTTGGGTTGAGGGTTTAGGGCTCAGGGTTCAGTGTTGAGGCGGTTTAGGGCATAGGGTTTAGTGTTGAGGGTCTAGGGCTTAGGGTTTAGGGCTCGGGGCCTAGAGCAACCTTGACCTAAGGCGTTTTACACCGGGTTTGACAGAGTTTCATAGAACGTTCGAGAGATTTTCCAAAAAGTGGCGTACCCTACGTCGGGCTGCTTGCGCTAAGGATTTCTGCCTCGAGCTTCCAGTGCTTTTCTGTTGTCCGAAACCTTTTTTGAAGGTGAGGGGATCAGGGGTCCCTAAACCCTAAACCCT
>CAJNJA010017725.1:0-10854 GCA_905231915.1 Symbiodinium necroappetens
TTCTTCTTGAGGCGGCAAGGAAAAGCCTAACTTGTCGCAGGATCTCTAGAAGGTCGCGACCTGTGGCTGTGAAAATCGGCCTTGCTTTGCAGTGTAGTGGCCAGGATGTGCCCGACCGCCACTGATCTCATCCCTGAGGCTCTATAATCGTCTATAATGCTACTACTGTACCTACTTTAATGTTGGGGGTACGTTTTTTCCAGCCCATGAAGTCCTGATGGGCTGGGTGGGTGTCGGGGCAGTGTTTAGGTGGGCTGGGGCCGGAGGAACGGACGGCCAAATCCCTCATGCCTCACGGATCCCCAGGCGAGATACGCAGCGTGATTCAGCGTGATTCCGCGTGATTCTGTGTGACCCCCTATAGCCTCTAGGAGATATATATCTTAAAAGCCCTGCTGCCCGAAAGCCTCAATCCTAAAATTTAGCTTAGGCCTCGATGTATGCCCGAATGTCTTGATGATCAATGCCCTGGGACAGATTTAGATTTGCCGTTGTGACCGAGTCGCCTTGTGGTAGTGCATGCTGCCATGGACGAAGAAGTGTCAGCAGATCTCACCAAGGCCGCAAAAGTCGGTGATCTGCCGGACAGAAGGGGATAAAGTTTAGGTGATGGGCTAGTGGTGCAGGGGTTGGGCATCGCATGGCAGGTTGCAGAAGCTGCTTTACAAAAGGCAGCACAAAGGAAGGCAATGGCGAAGGCTGTTGCCAAGTGTGCGGCAGGGCCCCAACAGGATTCCGATAATTCGAAGCGATCCCGGCAGCAGACTACCCCGGTAAAGTTTGCGACCCCGACCACCAAAACTCCGGATGCCAAGCACTTCAAGGGGAAAGCAATCACTACGCCCAAGAAGCTTTTCGAGGGTGCCTATGTTGCAACTTAAGTGGCTAATGTGTATTGTTGTCTATCTAGTCATAGTACAGTCTACCAATACAGGAGTCGTTATCATGATTAGCTATGGTTGCAAATTTAGTAAGGGTTGGGTCGGGGTCTCTTTGTGTTAATCTTCCCCGCCCAGGTGCAGCAGGGCCAATCGGGGACAGTCCAGCGCTCCTGGTCAGGGCAGGGAGCGGTGGCTCAGACACGACCCTTGCAACCCCTGGAACTGTCCAAAAGGTGCCCTGTCGAAGAAAACAACCGAGGTTAATATATTATTATGTCTATAATTCTACCCTGCTACCCTTGCTCAAGAGAGAATTCGGTTCCCTATATATGTACTACAACACACCCTCACCCTAAACCCGGATCCAACAACCCTACAGCTCGCAGGCCCGACAGATGGCCAAAGGTTGCAGCGATCCTTGTATGGAGGTTGATGAAGAAGCAGATACAGCTCTTTCCGGGGATTTGATGAGCAAGCTGAACTTGGCCCAGGCTTCGAAACAGAAACACAATAGTAAGTAACTCCTAAATCTATGCTCCTAGTTTATGCATAGCTATTGCAACCATAATCGTTTCAGTTGCTACTGCTGTGTTACTGTGGTATTTAAAGCTGCATAAACCCTATATGTATATATATATATAGACACATATAATGTAACATACCCACATATGTATATCTATACATAATTATAATTATAGTAATACTGCTACTACTACTTCTATTGCACTATTAATACTACTACTACTACTACTACTGCTGCTGCTGCTGCTACTACTTCTACTACTATTACTACTGCTACNNCTACTACTACTACTATAGCTACTACTACTACTACTAGCTACTACTACTACTACTACTACTACTACTACTACTACTACTACTATACTACTACTACTACTACTACTACTACTAGTACTTTACTAGTACTATATAGTACTAGTAATATAGTACATAGTAATATAGTACTAGTAATATAGTACTAGTAGTAGTAGTACTACTACTACTACTACTACTACTTCCTACTACTACTGCTACTACTACTACTATCTACTACTACTACCACCTACTACTACTACTACTACTACTACTGCTACTACTGCTACTACTACTATATACTATCACTACTGCTACTATGTGTGTGTATGTGTAGGGATGGATAGAAATAACATGCTTGTGTATTCAAGTTGTGTGCATGTGGACATGCCTCAAATTTTACACATTTTCTTGAATTCCTGTAAAATCCGAAAATACCAAAAATACTATTAGGAGATGATCGCTACTGATCAGGCAGAGACCCAAGTGGACACACAGCTCAACAATGATGATGAGGGTGCTCAAATCGTGCCTTGGACGAGAGGGATGTCGTTCATTCCCGGTCAGGGTTCGATTTTGCACATGTATTTGTCGATCAGTGCTCTCTCAGCCACCCGGCAGCTGTGACCCAGGAAAATGAATTGGATGAAATCATGGACGAGATAGATGCGGAGATTGCCAAGGACACCACCAAACAGCGACTGGATGCGGAGAAGCCCAACGATGCACAGATACAGAATACGCAGCAGTCGGCCGAACCGAGCCCGCAGGCAGTGCCCCAGAACACGCAGCAGGAGAAGCCCAACGATGCACAGCAGATCGCAACCGCAGCAGTGCCACAGAACACACAGCCGGAGAAGCCCAACGATGCACAGATGCAAATCGCAACCACAGCAGTGCCACAGAACACACAGCCGGAGAACGATGCAAAGATGCAAATCGCAACCGCAGCAGTGCCACAGAACACACAGCCGGAGAAGCCCAACGATGCACAGCAGATGCAGATCGCAACCGCAGCAGTGCCACAGAACACACCGCCGGAGAAGCCCGACGATGCACAGCAGATGCAGATCGCAACCGCAGCAGTGCCGCAGAACTCACAGGAGAAGCCTGCTGCACAGGGTGCAGATGCGGCTGAGCTGATATTCATCCTCCCTTGATCATGATCATATCATGAATATACCTGTTGCTATTAATTATTTTTGGGTTGTTTCCATGTGATCAGGCTGGTCAGCAGCTGGTCAACGTTATGCAGCTCGCACAAGCCCTGCAAGCAATGACGGTTTCAGGGGGGCCAAGCGAAGGCCAAAACACGCTGCTGCGACTGGGCACGGTGGATTTCGATGTCGCTGCAGCTGCCTTACGTGCGATGACGAGCGCGAGTTCCGGATCTGGCGGTGGGCAGGCTAATATAGCACCGGCAGTGGAGTCGGCCCCGACGCAGCAGATCAAGCAATGCGAGGGTGATGAGAAGCCGCTGCCGCAGGAGCAGCAGCAGGGGCAGAAGGTCTCCGATGAGGAGCTGGCTGACATGGAGCAGCAAATCAAGGAGAGTCGATTCAAATAGGAACACCCCGAATATCCAAGCATCTAGGATCCCAATTAGTGCAGGCGGAGACCAGAAGGACGACATGGATGCGATTCGACCGTTCCCTTTCAGGCAGGACGTGTTATACAACACAAATACGACATGTATTCCTGGTTCTACATATATAATAATAATTATTATATATATATACATATATATATATATGTTGCATGAACTTGTAGTCACATACACACACATGTACAGGATGAAAAATCTATGCACATATATATATATATATATGCATAGACACACACACATATATATATATACATACACACATATACACTCGGGTATGCATACGATACGTATACCTACCAGCATATACGTACCTCTCCAGGTGCCGACTGTCCTCCGGCGATCGCCGTCGAGCTCAAGCGCATGATGATGCCGAATGGCCGGAGGAGAACCTTGGATTTACACTTGGGTATATAGCTGCAGTATCGGTTGTCGGGCTGGGCCGTGGGTTTGGAGCTTTCCGGGAGGTTTGAGAAGTGGTGCACATACATTTGAAGTCTCAGGGATCCGCTTGCAAGATCGTATGAGCCTTCGAGGCCCGGCATCATGAACTCCAAATCACAGGGCTATATGTGTTAGAAGTTAGAGTGTTTGATGCTAGATCCTTAAAGGAACCCTCAAAGGAAGCCCTAAAGGAAACCCTAAACCCTAATAACCCTAAAGCCTTAAAATCCCTAAAACCCTAAACTCTAAGCCCTGAATAAACCCATAGCTAGTCTACACATGTACATACAAATCTACACATTAATCCGGACCCCAAGTTTGTCCATCAAAGCCACGATCCAAACACAATTAATGTTCTTGAACCTTCGATAACCTAGCTACCTACAGCTCTCTGGCTTCCTAAATTGCAATGGGAACTGTTAAGCTTAAGCTTGAATGCTTCATCCCAGACACGGCCAAGCTGAACAAGCTTTTCGATGAGTACGTCATGGCCGGCGAGCAGTGGGGGGAAAGCCGTATCACGGCAGTGTATGTGTGGATGGAAGAGACCCACTCCAAAACGGTTTATGGGTGGTTCACTCGACAGGCCGGTTGTGCTTATACACATGTCCTGTGACCAGCTAGATGAAAAAATTAAGCCATGATATCCCTGCAGGAGCTAGTGGAAAAGTACAAAGACGCTACTCTGGTCGCCACCCTGATCGAGGACAAGGACTGGCAGTGTCCCCCTCCTTCCAATCGTAATCGCAATGCAAACCGCTAGTGCTTTCGGTATATGTACTGCACGAGAAAGCCTCCTCCAAGCTTTCAATGTTCATGAGCTATGATCATGATGTAAGACTGCACCATCAGCATTGAAGCCTGTGCTCCCCGCCCTCAAATTCAAACCCCTCTGATCAGGAGAAGGATCCTTCCATGTGGAAGTATCACCCAGATTTTCCGAAAAATGAGGCCGACCGTGTATACAACCTTACTTCTGACTCTAATCTCTGCTAACATCTGTTCCTATCCCCTAGCTAATCAACCTAAATGTTAACCTGATCTTCCTTAAACTGTTGCATTGTCTTGTACATGCGGACTGCCCAAAGAAGCCCCATACTAAACCCCTACACCCCTTAGGCCCTAAACCCCTAGCCCTAAACCCATAAATCCCACACCCTATACCCCGAATAAGAATCAACTGAAAGCTGCTCGGCCTAACTCTGGTGTCTAATTGATAGGAGGTTGGGGGTTGTTGCAAGGCTTATAGGGCTTCCCATTTCTTTGGATAAAATGATAGTAGAGGCTTCTACAAAGGGATTTTGGGGTGTAGGTTGTTTAGTTCTAGAGTTTTAGCAAACCTGGGTTTAGGGGTTGAGGGTTTTGCTCGAGACTTCTACAAAGGGATTTTGGGGTGTAGGTTGTTTAGTTCTAGCAGTTTAGGGGCTGAGGGTTTTGCTCGAGACTTCTACAAAGGGATTTTGGGGTGTAGGTTGTTTAGTTCGAAGCTAGCAAATCTGGGTTTAGGGGTTGAGGGTTTTGCTCGAGACTTCTACAAAGGGATTTTGGGGTGTAGGTTGTTTAGTTCTAGAGTTTTAGCAAATCGTGGGTTTAGGGGTTGAGGGTTTTGCTCGAGTAATTATAATAGATCGTAGCAAATCGCTGGTTTACGGGTTGAGGGTTTGCTCGAGACTTTGAGTATTGGCCGCTTGCATCCGAGCTCCCTGTTGTGCTTGCAGCCGGAGGCGATGAGAATGTTCAGGTGCTTCAAGCAAGCCTCCGAAACGAAAGAAAAAGCTTGGAGTACAGGCAAGAGGGGAATGTTGGTGATGTTGGTCCAGTTGCTCCGGACGGAGCCGATGCAGCAGCTGGTAATGGAGTGCCCGGGGGCAACAAGACTCAGAAGGAAAACCCCAAGACCATTAAAGAGAAAACCACTCAGCAAATGGCCAAGAGTGTACCTTATCTTGTACTTATGTGCCTACGGAGTTGTGTGTTTTGGTTTTTGATACAGAACTCGAGACCATTCTAGCCCAGACCATCGTCAAGTGCAATGCGAATCTGCTGGAGATTAAGTCCTTCCGCAAGAGCCTCGAGCGCAACGGGGTGCCACTTTCCTGCAATATATTTGCTGTTTCCAGTGCCGGTACCAGTCTTTTAGGTGTCTCGTATCATGCTACTTTTAGGGCGAAAGAGCTCACCAACGCCCTCGTATCCTCCATGGACACGCATGCGATGATTATCGAAAAGCATTTGGCATCGTTGCAGGTTGGAATTCCAGGGTTAAGCTAGAATACTTCGGGCTTCTAATTTATATTATAAATTAAATAAATATATAATATTATATAATACCTGTTTAGGGGCTCTTTGGAGTTTAGGGTTTAGGGCTTTAAGGTTTATAGGGGGGCGGTGTATGTTGTCGCAGGACGCCATCTCGAACGAGCTAGACGGCCCAGAACTTGATGAGCATCTTCTTCGGGCCTCTTCCGCGAACTCGGCTTACAAAACGGCATCCAAACATGTTAAGTTTCACACGAAGCCGGCACCGAAAGCAACCGGCAAAGCAAAAACCAAAGCTAAAGCTGCCCCGAAGAGGCGCTGAGGATCTGCTTTTGATCCAGTTTTGAAGGAACCAAGCTGTGCAGTACTGCCCGAAGCCAGCTTTCACACTAGTATATAAACCCAAGCTATCGACTACTAGCCTAGCTCCCCAAGCTCTGAAGCCCAACTACTGACGGCTTAGCGGTGAGTTCTGGCACGATCACGAGACAATCGAGGAGATCCGCCGGGTCAACCTGGGGAACGATCGCCCGGTGCAAAAAAGTTGCCTAATTCCCTCGAACGAGTGTGCACTGCCAACTGTCATTATGGACGGATCTCCATATAAGCCCGAATCCCCTTTCGCAGGAGACCACGCCTTCGCCGACCATCTGTTGCTCAAGCTGGGCACAGGGGCCTTGGGACTGGATTGCGCAGAGATTGTAGGGTTTATATGGGTGGGTGTTGATAGTAAAATTATTAATGTTGAAATATAGGCTTATGGGTGTTATTTTTCAATATCCCTGAAGTGCCCTGGGGCTTGTGAAGTTTATTCGAGGATATATTGGACATAGCAGGGATGTTTCCAAGTTAAAACCCGACCGGCCCTGGAGCCAACACTCTCAAACACAATTCATTCAAAACTAGCATACTGCTCAATTACAACAAATCTGTTTTCAATCCATCACCATCCTCCATAGTTCAGCCCTTGGTCGACACCATGTTCCCGGCCAAATAAGCACAGCAGCTGTCACCGCACCATTCTTGATCGCATTACTGTACTAGCATAATACCACTTTACTAGTATTGCCGCTGCTTCTGCTTCTCCTATTCGACCTACTTCCTCTCTACTCCTATCCCCACTCCCACTACTACTACCTACTACTACTACTACTACTACTACTACTACTACTGTTGCTGTGCTACCTCTGTTTGGGGCTGTGGGGTTTTGGGGTTTGGGGGGATTGGGGGTTTAGGGGCTTGAAGGTTGCCTGTTTGGTTTGGAGGTTGGGATTCTTAGGGCTTTAAAGCAGTTCAGGCTGTAGTGTGGCCAGGGCAGGGATTTCGAGCTTCGGGTTCGGGAGGATCAGGAATGCTGGTGATGAAGATCATCAATATAAAAAATAATGGAAGTCGAAAGACCATTAAATCTATATCTGTAGCTATGTTTCAAAGATCTATAGCTAGAGCCAGAACCCAGCATTCATGATCAACCCTTTAGTCACAATGCAACCCTTTAGTCATACGACCTCGCAAACCCAGTTTAAGGCGACCTAATATGTGCACAGAAAGCAAAGGCTTCCACGGCTTCGGCTATGCAACAAGCTGCTGCTGCCATGGTGACCGAGTCCGCTGGACACGCATCTTATCTTACACGGAAGATTGCTAGGGCGGGCTCTTCAGGGCGGCATCCGCAGAACGTGCAACGGGACGTGAACCGTGCACTCGAACTGCCTTTGGCTACTGGGCCTGACAATTTTTGTTTTTAGCGATAAAGCCCCAGATCCTACCTATATTTCCCCGGAACCTGATAAGGGTAAACCCCAGGATGTGTAAAAAAACCTCCGAAAAGCCCTAATAACTAATTATGATCGATTTTTCGGCCACAATATGCTGGTAAGGAGCTCTTCTATGTGAAGGTGCCCATCAAGTGCCCAAGCGACCCGAAGAAAGAGCTGGAATTTGAGTGCCCCATACTGTTACCGCACGAGCTCTATGAGTATCTGGCAGAATCTCTGCACAAACCTGTGCTAGCTATCATCTTAAATTCAAAAGTGTGTTTCATACCCACACCCTAAAAACCCTAAACCCTAAATCCTAAGCCCTATATAATAATAATTACTAATAATAAACCCTAAACCCTAAAGATATTGAAGCTTGATAGCCCTTGAAAGGCAAGTGGACGCATCCGTGTGACCGATGCCGAGATTCGCGAGTACTGGGAGCATGCGGCAGCCGCCGCTGCTCGAGACCCCTCGAGCGAAAAGGTCGAGGAGCTTCCGGGGCAAACAAACCAGTCGAATCCTTTAGGTCTCTGGGGGGACGATGCCCGCTTCAATCGTTCTGGCCAGAAACTGATACTCTACACCATGAATCCTTTGCTCCATCAAAGTTCGAGAGACTGGGTCGATGGTTTCAGCTTGTTTGGTTGATAGGGTGTTTTTTTGCAAACCCTGGAATTTAGATAACCGATCCTTGTATCCTGATGAACATTCCGGTCAAAGTCCATCCATCCCAGGAACAGAAATGAAACGATACCCACTCTTCAGCATCCGGGAATACCTCTGCATCCCCGGACGCACACTTCGACCGATTTTCAGGGTCATCACTTGGAGTCTGAATGCTCCTCTGGAATCATGATCACTTGTTTCCGGAAGTAGTTTATAGTCAGAATACTCTAGTAATTTAACAACTTCACCGATTTAGCACCCTTGAAATCCCAGGCTTTGTTCGAGGCCAGGCACCCGCAGTCGGGTGTCGACGGTGAGGAGCTGCCAAGCCGCATGGCGAACAAAGCCGGCTCTTTGATTCATGGAGGCACGAGGTGCTTCCAAATACATATACAAATATATCTGCCTACATACATACATACATACATATATATATAATATACATATATATGTTTTTATATGTATCTAGACAGATATGTATTATTTTGAGGTTTGTTTGGTTTTCGGGGTTCCAGGTGTTTCCGTTCGGAGGTCGAAGTGCTATTGTGGTACAACACCGGGGGGACTGGAAGTGGATGAAGGAATGCTGGGACCTCAAAGCATACTATCATTGGAAGGCCCGCTTCGCCTGTCACCTGTGCAAAGCACAGCACCGAGGTCCTGACTCGAACCTAGCATTCTATGATCATAATCACGCCCAGTTTTCAATATATTGGTTGCTATATTAATTAGTCCAAACTCTTTCCGTCATGTGATGATCTGCTAATCTTCGATCTGATTCGGCTGAGGTGGTCCTTAGACCTGCTACGACGTTTCCCGAGAAGGACACACGCTGCTTGCCTCTCTCAGGCCATGGGAACTCTGAACCCATTGGTCGTCTTGAAAGGCTTTCGATGCGATCACATAAAATTCTGCACGATGCACGTTGCCAATTTGGGGTTCGTGCAGACCCATTGTGGAAGCTGTGTTATGGTACTCTTGCAGTATAGCTTCTGGGCTTGCAATTGCAACAGCTCACCAAAGTTTATTATTGTAAATTTATGGTTTATAGGGAAATATTAAATAGGCTACAGAAACATAAAAGGTTTCTTTTGAAATTTCATATGCTGTTCAAAAAAAGCCCTATAGTAGCTTTCTAGTGTTTGATTGCAAGGATTCTGGGGTGACTTTCCTGACGACGGGGCAGCGCTACGTGCTGCGACGCTGGCATTCAAGCAATGGGCGAATTCGCACAGACCGAGACTGGAGCACACAGGGCTGCATAACAAGATTTAAGGATTCGTTCTTTAACTATTGCTGCTGCTCACCATCGATGAGATCCAAGGCATTCGATTCAAACGATAACGCCCGGCATGTTGCACGATTTTGCATCCGATGCTGGTGACCATCCGGTTCTCACTTTGAAGGCTTGGAACAGCCGGATCTGGTTGGCGTATATGGATCATTGCATGGAAAAACAGCTGGAGAAAAATCAGGCTGCTGGCGTTCAAGATCGGGAGGTGCTGCTGGCCATGGCTGGGACCAGAAGCCTGTTGCTTTGGTTTTGTGAGCAGGAGGCAGCGCATCGACTTTATCTCACAGAGACACAAGCTACAGCGATCCATGGACATGCGTGCGAGTACTTGAAGTATGCTCAAGCCCTGGCGCTGCACGCCAGCGGTGCTGGTGTGCTCCGCTGGAAAATCCTCCCCCAGCATCACGAGCCTCGAGCGTTTGTTTGTTTTGTTGTGTAGCTGGGTATTCAAACTCGAGTGATCGAAATCTGACGTTCAACGACAATTCATGATCAGCCTTGCAAGGCATTTCTTCACCTGGCAGAAAACCTTTTGGTGGATCGCTGGAACCCACGTGGGTTCCACGCGTTTGTCGACGAGGATACAGTGCTTCAATGGAAGCGACTTGCAGTGCAAATGCCGTCGACAGCGATGGAAGAGCGGCTTATGATCCGATATTTGATCCGTTTGAGCCTGAAAGGCACTTGATGTGTGGAGAAGGAGAAAAAAGTGAGAAGTTTCAACTCATTCCACTCGCAGTTTAGGAGCATTCACCCGTCCTACAACCATATCTGCGATTGGATTTCAGCCAACATTCTTCCTTGCAGCATTCTGGAACACCCCTATTGATGTCTTATGCATCACAGGGTTCTAGCATATAGATTATTGAGGATTATGTGACAGTCCTCCGGACGAATGTCCACGAAGTTTGCTGACATTGGACTTTCAGGGGCTCTGTCATCATTTAGGCCCTACGTTCCGAAAGTATGCTTGTGCGGCAACCTTTGGAGCCCTTGGGTAAGCTTTAAAAGATAATCTTAGGATACGCGGCGCATCGGCAGCAGTACTGGTACTAGTACACACAAATAAGACATACAATAAGCATCAACAAAAAAATTTAAGCATGAAAATAAGCATCAAAAAAAACTTCA
>CAJNJA010017726.1:0-10854 GCA_905231915.1 Symbiodinium necroappetens
CAGAACGTCCGTGCCGATGCAACTAAGTTCTGACTACTTTGACTTTTAAACCGTAAACCCTAAACCCTAAATGTGTAGTTCTCTTCAGTAGGGGACCTAAAAGGGGACCCGAAGAGAAAGAACTACTCACATGCAGATAGTCCTAACCCCTAGCCCCTTAACCCCCTAAATCCCCTAAACCCCAAAGCCCCTAAACCCTAAGTCCATGAGAGCTACCCAAATCCACCACCCGAAACCCTAAACCCTAAACCCTAAACCCCCAAACCTAAACGGTCCCTAAACCCTAAACCCCCAAACCTAAACGGACCCTAAGCCCTAAACCCCCAAGCCCAAATCGACAACCCCGAAACTGCCAGTCCTCGGCTTGCGTCTCAGTACCGCTGCTGGAGCCTGGCCGAGCAAGTCGAAGCTTGAGGGCTTCGGGTTTAGGGTTTGGGGGTTTAGGGTTTGGGGGTTTAGGGTTTATAATATAGGCTTTTAGGGCTTTAGGGTTTAGGTTCACCTTGCACTGATAGTCCCCAGCGTACGCGTGAGACTGCCAAAGTCATTGCCGGGCATGTACGGCCGTTTTTAGGGTTTAGGGTTTAGGGGTTTAGGGTTTAGGGTTTAGCGAACTTTCGGCTTAAGGCTTGTATTTAGGGGTTAGGGAACTCGAACTCTCGGCTTAAGGCCGCCTCCGGCTGAGGGTTTAGGAGTTTAGGGGTTAGGGCCAGATGCCCCTAAGTAGATCCTTTTTGGGATTACCTTATATTATAGGATTCTAAATATTCACCATAAACAAGGAACTACTTAGGGGCCCATGGGTAGGGCCAGAGAGGGAACTTCCCGGCTTACGGCTTCTAACTTCTACTAGAGGTTTCAGGGTTTGGGGTTGAGGGCTTAGGGCTGGCGGTTGAAGCTTCCGGGAACCCTGGAAAACAGCAAACCAAGTGCCCAGAGTCGATTGAAACTTTGCCTTGGGCCGCAGACTTACTATGGGGCCTTAATCATTGGAACAGGGTTTCTTGGGGTACACTATGCTATAGCTATCACATGAAACCCCAAATCGATAATCATTTTGGCACTAACATTGGCTGGAACATGTGCCCTCCCCCAAAACTCGCATGGAAGTTGATTTGGGAGGGCTGTGGATCAGAGGGGTCGACTTTTTCGGTTCGACTGATGTTTCTGCCGCCGTCCAAGGTCTGACCAGAAAAAAACTCGAAGACCCCTTCAAGCCCTAGATTATATAAAAACAAGCCTAAGCCGTAAGGCCAAAGCACTTCTGCACGCAATGTCTTGCTCCTTGTTGCTCTTTTGCACTCTGCTGGTGGCTTTCGGTTAGATGGCGCTGGTGTGCTCTTCGCTGGTGGGTCACGCTTACGGGCCAGCGGGTTGGTACAAATGAGGTTGCACTTATCCTGCTGGGACGTTAACAGCAATGAATGACAAAAGCTGGCTTACTTCCTTACCTGCCTACTGAAAGCCTTAACCCTCAACCGTAAACCCGAACCGGCCTAAAGCTAAGTAGGGCAAAGCCGACTCTGAATATTCACGATCCCTGCAACCGTTTTGGGAGCTCTGCTTACTCGAGGAGGGTCTGGGAGTCAACAACCGCACCTGACATGCGAACTCCCTCGGTCTCAAATCCCCATTTAGGGTTTAGGGTTTAGGGTTATCCCCAGACCCGGACCACTCCAATAGAAGTACCCTGTTTACAGACTATTCTATAACTCTAACAAACAGATCTTGGAGTCCATGAAGTAAAGACTGGCAGCAACCCCTGGGACACCCTACAAAGCACACCCATGACTTGAGGATTATTCCTTGCTTCATCCCCCACACCCAGATACCGCAACCCTGAAGTAACCTTAAACCCCCATCGCTTTGAGTTTGGCAGTCGGGGAGGTTATTTGTAGAGATCTGAATCATTAGCTGCCCCTGCAAGTTCCTATATCTATATCATTTTACGCTAGAACATACCACCAGCACCCTCATTGCAAACAAAAAGGGCTGTTTAGTAAAGAACGCTCTGGGGAACTCTGAAGGATCCTATCCCTAAGGGGTCCAGTAGATACTTAGACCTCACAAAGCAGTCCCGTACTTTAGGGTCAAAGTATATTCAGACGGATACATGGACCCTTAGGGTATTCCAACGGTGTTTAAGACATTTAAGATGCAGGACTCTGTTAAGGCGCCTGAGGAACACGCATCTGCACTGCCATCTGGCGGATCCTGCCCGAGGATGAATAGCGTGTGGAACAAGGTTTTGGGGTATATTTTGTGTAGTATATGATTATAGCAAAAGCATCATACGGGAACTAAAAAGAGGATAGTCTGACTAATAATTCCGACACCTCTCTTGTGGGGGTTTGGGGGTCTCACGGGCCAAAGCGTTCCGGGAGTTCGACGTGTCACCACGGGACCAGGCCATTCCACCAGGGGCCCTCAGAAGGTGGGACGAAGGTGGGCAGGACAAGGGATCCCTTACCTTAGGCTACCAAAACTCTATTTTTGTAGGTTCTTGTTATGGACCGTAATATGGGATTCATTATAGGAACCCTACAAGAAAGTAGGTTTTGGTAGGTTAGAAAATAAATAAATATAAATATAAATATAAATATAAATATAAATATAAATATAAATATAAATATAAATATAAATGTATAAATATATATATATATATGTATATATATATATATGTATATATATATATATATACATCTAATATATATATATATACATACATGTAGATAGATAGATAGATAGATAGATAGATACCCTCCGTTGGGATTACCCCACCTAGCTTCATCCAACCTTTGGAGCCCTCTTTTCGCAGCACCATTCCTTGACCTCTGGTCTTGACAAATCGGCCAGTGTATTCAGGGTTTAGGGTTTAGGGTATATACTATATACAAGTTTGATTACTTTGTTGCTGAGGTCATAAGCCCAAAAAATTGTACACTTTCAGTTCTATAAGGAGTCATATTATCCCGAAAAGTTTAAAGTGGAGAAATTCAGCGACAAGATTATCTGAAGGAACCTATGGCAAAACTACGTGCGATTACTCAGGCCTTTGCTTCACAGCGTGATTTTGTCCCAAACTCTGTAATGCCCGATGGAATCCGCAAAACACCATGCGATCTCTCATAGAAACTTCCTGGCAAACCCATCTGCTCCGATGATTGGGTTTGAGGCTTAGAGGGCTTACAAATTTCATAGGCTGGTATTGGGTGCAAACTCCGGCTTCATGCTGGATTTCGGCACGCTGCTGGGTAACCACCGGAGATCAAACGACGGAGCCTAAAAGGCTAGTCTTGTGGTTCTCTTGCGGCGAATTCGCAAATTATTCTGCTGCAGAGTTTCATGTAAACCTGGGCACCCTAAACCGATCGACTCCCTAAGCCGGAACTAGCCGCAACTAGCCCTAATCCCGAAACCCTAAACCCTAGCCAGAACCCGAGAACCCGAACGCTGGACTACGGAACCCTCAAAAAACCCTTCGACCGACTAAGAAACCTATGCCTGGAACACCCCCCTATAGACGCCTCACGAGGAAAGCCCGTGATAAATCCCAATTTATATACCCTTCGTAGGTGCATTGTTAACGGAAACCTCAACCGAAGCACCCATGATCTTCAAAACTGCTTATCATATAGGCACCATAACAGCTACTTGTCGAGTGTCCTGGGGAACAAAAGGTGAGCGTCTGGGAGTATATTGGGGTTATATAGCGGTGATAGTACGGGTTACAGAATACCTACTCTTTTACTAGCAAAAACTCTACACCCGTACACAAACCCTAACCCAAAACCCAAAAACCCAAGACCCTAAACTCAAAACCCCTAGACCCTAAACCCCAAAACCCTAAACCCACAACCCCAAAACCCTAAACCCCAACCCAAAAACCCCTAAACCCCTGAACCCTAAAGCTCCACAGCCGGAAACAGGAATTCTCAGCGCACCTCTTCCTGCTCCCGACCTGCCAAGCCGATGGCTCACAGGTCGTGTTTAATGGGGCTTATTGGGGTTTAGGGTTTAGGGGTTAGGGTTTAGGGTTTTAGGGTTTAGGGCTAAACCTTAAACCCCTAAACCCCTAGACCCTAAACCCTAAACCCTTAAACCCTAAACCCCTTAGACCCCCAAAGCAAAGAGCCACACAGCAGAACCTCAGACTGGGAGGCTAGCAGCTATGAAAAGCCTCAGAACCCCACATCAATCACGGATCCCGGGGTTACAGGGTTTACGGTATATTGGGGTTTAGGGTTTAGGGGTTTACGGTTTATAGGGGGTTTAGGGTTTAGGGCTTTAGGGGACTGAACCCTAATGAGTTTAGGGGTTTAGGGACTAAAATCCTAGGTTCATAGCTCTACACTTGAAAACCTAACCTGAACCACTCTTGGTCCCTCGACCCCATACTCCCCGGGCCCTACTGAGCTCTAAACTCTTACAAATTAAGCCTCAAATGCTCAATTTGACTATACTGAACTTGGCACCCTTGCAAAAAGTCGAGTAGTTGTAGCTGACTCTTAGGGATTATGTGGCTTCCAAGTACCCCTAAGTTACAGCCCTGACACAAGCCCAAAGGGCCCTAAGTCCCCACACTTCTCTTGCTCAACATCCCCTACGGAAAACTGAAAACCGTCTAGAAGCCTAGGCCCTCATAAAGAGCACCCTAAAGCCAGCCCTCAAAACACGCCAGCAGAACTAACACCTTCCCAATAAAAGCCTTAACATCCCCGTACGGACCGAGCTGAAGCGATCATGACACCATGAAACCAAACCCTCACCTAAACCCAAAACAGAAAACCCTCGAAACTAAACCCCGCAAACCCTCAAACTTCCTGAAACTTAAACTCTAAACACCCTCAAGGCCCAAACCCCGAAACGTTTCTAGTGGCCTTAATTATTAGAATAGGGGTTTTGGGGTATATGATCTATGAGGAACCCTCAAAATGGAATCCATACTTATTTAGGCTTCTATATCTTAGTATGCTCATTCCCTGGTTCCCTGTTGGGGCCTGATTAGAAATGATCTTTTTTTAATTCGTATTAGGCATTTTATTCCAACAAAAATGTAAAATTCAAGTCTTATTGGGTTTTTATTCTAACAAAAATGAAAAATTATCTCTAACAAGGACCCAGTTCCAGGGTTCTGAAGGTTCAGCGCTTTCCCTTGCTGTCAGCCTCCAAGGGCTGCCGGAAGGTTCCCTAGACCCTAACCCCCTAAAACCCTAACACCCTAAAACCCTAGCACCCTAAAACCCTAAGCTTTCCCGTGCTGTGCGGCCTCCCAGGGCCGCCGGGTTCTCAGCTACCGGCTGCGCCTCTCTGGAGACTCGAAAGCTTGGAGCAGCGCAAGGGGGGCTCTAGGGATTTATAGGGGTTTAGGGTTTAGGGTTTATAGGGGTTTATAAGGGTTTAGGGGTTTATAGGGTTTAGGGTTTGTAGGGGTTTATTGCGGTTTAGGGGTTTAGGGTTTTAGGGCTTTAGGGCTTATACGGGTTTAGAGGTTTGCGGGTTTGAGGGTTTAGGGTGGTGTTGAAGAAATGAGTTAAAAGGTTTTTGTTGTAAGGTTTTGACTGGTTGTCTATGGCTTTCAGGGTTTATTTGAACGCTTATATCTGTGGTTTTTTGTTACAGGTGACCCTAGCCTCCCAGGTACCCACTATTTCGGGCCCTAGGGGCTCTAGTACCCTATATAGTAGGTACCTGGGAGGTTAGGGTGAGTTGGCTTTTAAGGCCTCAGGGTTTTCAGGGTTTTGGAAGCCATGGAGGGTCTTCGATTGAATATTTGTCACGGTTTAGGGTTTAGGGGTCTAGGGGTTTAGGGGTTTAGGGGTTTAGGGTTTATGGTGTAGGGCTTGGGGTTTTAGGGTTAGGGTTTAGGGTGACGAAGAACTTGTTTGAACGCTTCTTGGGGCTTAGGCTTTGGAGCTTTACGGATTTGGGCGTCCGGGGTTCATGGGCATTTGGGTTTCGGTTATGAAGCTTGGGCGTGGGTACTCACAAATGGGTTGGATGGACGTTCGACGGCAGTTGTAGATACCCCAAAAGCTAAACCCTAAACCGCTATAATGATCTTTTCATCCCAATGTCGCTTCTAGCGAGCCATGAGCGGTGATCTTGCTACCCAACTGACCGTACCTGGAAACTTTTCTTTCCTTTGCTGATCATAAGATAAAGACCCCTCCCTCTTTTTCTAGCTAGACATGTATACACATGCATCTCTCCGTCTCTCTCTCTCTCTCTTTCTCTCTCTCTCTCTCTCTCTCTCTCTCTTGCTTTCTCGTATTTCTCTCTCCCTCGCTCTCTCTGTGCGTGTATATGTATGTATATATACATATATATATATATATACACATGTGTATATATATAGAGAGAGAGAGAGAGAGAGCGCGAGGGAGAGAGAGAGAGAGAGACAACTCGGAGCTCTGTCACAAGGAGTTGGGGTTCCCCGATGAACTAACAAGCTTGGTATGCCCAGGTTGATGGATAACTCCCAGAGCCTTGAAGCTGTACCCCGGAGCTTGAAAACCCTAAACCCCCAAACTCGACATTCTAAGCAGATTCTAAGCCCTAAACAGCCCTGAGCGCTACACCGGATCTCCTAGCTGAAGTGACTCCGAGCATGCGTGCCTCGAGCCGGCCTGTCATCCGCACACCACACCTCAGCAAATGAAGGGCTTCACGGTTTCGAGGCCTTGTAGGGTTAGGGTTTAGGGTTTAGGGTTTTAACCATCGAAACTGTCGGGCTTTTCAGATCAGCTACTGGAGAGTCGATAATATGTTAAAAAGAGGCAGTGCTTTTCTAGGGCTTTTGGGGGGAGGGGTTATATAGGGTTTAAGGGTCTAGGTTTCGAGTGAAGAGTTTCCTGGTTTGGGGTGTTTTTGGCTTCAGGGTTTGGGACTGCTGGTGTAATGTAGGGGCCTTCATAATTAGAATAGGGTGTTGGGGTATATTTAGGAACCCCCACATAGCATTGGTAATTACTTAAGCCCCTATATCAGGGTTCTGGCGAGCTCGCCTTGCAGCCATGCGCTGCGCAAGTGGGCACGCGATGGGAGTGAATTGAAGCGCCAGGCGCCGCTCCCAAACAGCGACCCCACGGCGCACCAAAATTGAGACGTCCCCCGGCCACAGGCAATATCCTAAAGCCTCGAAACCCTATCCCGTAGGTTGCAATTCATGATGTTCGACTACCGCGGGGAGGCCCGCAGCCAGACGACTGGATTTTCCTCTTCTCGCCTGGCTCCAACACGAGAGACGAATAGCGATGCTTCAAGTTAGGGTTTAGGGGTTTAGGGGTTTAGGGGTTTAGGGTTTAGGGCTTAGGGCTTTAGAGCCGTGTCTCCCCCCTAGACCGGAACCTTACGCTTGAGCCTCCGCAGACTGCTTGCAACCCGATGATGGTTGCATGAGATGGTCCGCCTTGGGTACTATAGGGGCCTTACAGCAATTAGAATGGGGTTTTGGGGGTATGTTAGACTACACTATAACAAGGAAACCCAAAATAGTATTGGTAAGTATTGAAATTGACGCCCCTGCATTTCCGTATGACTCTTCTGGCCATTGATTGCATCCGTGCGTGGAGCTTTCCTCGCCTAAACCCTAAACTCTACGGATAGGCCCCGAGGTAGTTCCTTTTTTTTGTGGCTCATTTTTCGAACCCTATTATGTAGGATTCTAAATATGAACCACAAAAAGGAACTACTTAGGGGCCTAAGGTAATTCCAAAAAGGAACTACTTAGGGGCCTCTGGGTACGGATATGACCCCTCGGAGGGTCTAGGGAACCAGCACTGTCACTGAACCCCCAAAATAGGCCCAAACGTGCAGTTTTGAAGGTTTATAGTTTAGACAAAGAACCTACCTTGTTAGGGTTCCTTATTATGCTTTCTTCCTATAAATCCCTGAAAAAGGTAGGTTATTTGGGGCATTCAGGTAATCCTAAGCATCGTATTAAATGACACCCCAAGCCTGGCAGGCAGAGCTCCGGGCACCACCTGACAGTGAAGAGCCCCCCGCACCTGGACAGTTTCGCGCTAGGTACGGGTACACCCAGAGAGCCCAATACACCTTAAATCATAATATTATAAGCCCCTTATAATTTAAGGTATATTCCTTAATTAAGGGGTATTGGGCTCTCTGGGTAGGCTCTTTGTGATTCGGCTCTCAAGACATCAGGGGCTTATGACTCTCACAATGCACTCACAGCACGAGCACTCTTTTTAAACGTCGGGGGCACATCTCAGGCTTTCCGAGTTGCCCGTTGCTCCCCAGGGTGGAGAGGGTGGGCCGAAAAATTCTGTTGCGCTCGAGCACTAAAGGATGTGCAAGCCGTGAGTTCGCAAAGCTGCATTGGAAAGAGTGTACGTCATGTTCCATGAATGCTCACTCTCACAATGCACTCACAGCACGAGCACTCTTTTTAAACGTCGGGGGCACATCTCAGGCTTTCCGAGTTGCCCGTTGCTCCCCTTTAAAGTGAAACTCGGAAGAGGCCTTTCGGTAGACCATCTGGTTTGACCAACTCAGCCATATGATCAGCAGACAGGCTGATGTCTCCTAGAGACTCGCCTTTGATCATCTTTGCTGCCTCGCGGTGTTTGCCCCTGGAGGGCAGATCCGCTAGGTTGCTGGCCGTTGGCACTCGTTCTATCCAAGTAGCACATGGATGGCTGGCCTCGGGCAAATAGAACGCTCGGGCGAGGGCCAGCATTGACAGAGAAGGGCTGCTAGCCTTGATCAGTGTCCAGCGAGCAGCCTCGTTGTCAACGAAGAAAATTGCCTTGCGCTGTCCAAGTTGCCGGGTGTAGTGGTGCCTCACCAGTACCGCAGCATACGTTTCGACTTGGCAAATTACTTGCTCGATCCCAAGGGAGCGCCAGTGTACCAAGAGCGACTTAGGTACAGCCCCATGGTGGACTGCTCTGAGGTTGTTCTCGGGGTCGAGCACGACGGCACCCCAAAGCGCGCAACCTTTCTCGTAGGACCCGTCGGTGAGCACGATGATAGGCCGCCCTGAAAAGTGGCAATTCCATCGCCTGGGCAGGGCTTCGTCCAAAGCTTTCTTAGTGTGCGCCACAAGCAGAGCAAGGTCGTGCTCTGAGGGGCACTCCGGAGCTGAGGAGAGGTTTGCAAAGGCTCTGGCAGCTAACTTGAGGTGTTGGCCCAAAGTTGAACCATTCATGAAATTCAGAATCCCATGGATGCTCTTGGCTGCTTGCCGGGACGACTCAGGAGATGCGAGCAGGCCATCCAGCATCTCCAGGAGCTTAAGTTTTCGGCTTGGCTTGTTGCTGACCTTAAGGTATCCTTCATGGAGCTCGGACAAATCCAGTCTAGCCCCTAGCAAGTCAAAGGACTCCTCGAAGTCCCGTCCTTTGCTTTCGTCTTTGGCGCAAAGCCACCCCAGCTGGTCCAGCAAGGAGCACGCTGCTTTGGAGGCCATACCGCAGCAGGCTTCGGTTTCAAGCAGAGCATAGTCGTCATAAAACACGCCGCCCACTACGGATGTCATGTGACGCAGCACGTGCAGCAGGGAGCGGCTTATGCGATTAAACGAGAAAACGGAAGCCGAGCATCCAAAGGGCATGCTGGCCGTGGTGAAGAAGGCAGGCTTGCCCGAACTCGGGTCGTGCACAAGTATCACCCCCAGGGGTAGAGACTTGCTTGAGATTGGCACCTGCTTGTAAGCCTTGCTGAGGTCGAGGCAGCGGCCTTTGACCCTCGGCTGAGGGCCATAGGCCGGATGCACAACTCCTTGCAAGACCTCGCCACTCGAAAGCACATGCCGAAAGCTGGGTCCCATGGAGATAACCCTACCTATAAACCCCGCGAGCCCCGAAACGTAATCCAAGTCGTGGAGCGCCAAGAGCTCCAAAGCAGTATAAGCAGAGTTGATCATCGACTCTTTGGCGTCGTCGATCACTCTGGGCTTCGGCGCTCCTGTCTTTGGATCAGTGCCTTGGAGGATGAGGAACCGGCGGGTGACACACAAGTCGTCGACACTGCACCCTATGCTTTGGGCAACTTCCTCAAGAGTGGTGAAAGGTCCCTGAACGAACCCTTTATCTCTCTCCTTGAGAGTCTCGCGCCAAAGGATCTCCTGGTGGCTAGGGTCAGTGGAGTGAGCCTGACGACCGATGAGGTCGTGATTCCTCCACGGTGCCGCCTTGATGAGATTCTCGTGGGAGGTTGCAGCGAGCTTGACCTTCTCTCCATACAGGGGGCTCTTGGTTGGGACTCCCGTGAGGTCGGTGCCAAGCATCAAATCCCACACTCCCATGTCGGGAAACCCTGTGTCCTCTAGAAGGCGAGCCCAAAGCAGAAGGGGTTTGGAGCCTAAGACCTTTTGCACATGGTGGGGAAGAGTGGCTTTCAACCTAGCTTCCTCCACAGCTAGCTCCTTTTTGAGCTGGTTCACCTTGGTCACGGCCTGCAAACGTTCCTTGGCGAGCTGCAAGGGGGATTTGGTCAAGTTGGCTAGAATCAACCTGGCAACATCATCCTCTATGTCGAAGGAGTCATATGGGTGCTGGCAAGCTAGAGCGGCTTCCACGAACTCCATAGGCGTGTGGTAAATGCCGACCCTGAAGCGTTGCTCGCTATGGGAAACACGGGCGTGGACCTCCTCTGCAATTTGGGGAACCTGCGAGATTGTGGTTTTTGAGGTGGCATCACCTTCACACACTGATCCTGCACCTGGCAAACTATTGGCGGCACGGCCCTCCTCTGCACCTTGGGGAACCTGTGAGATTGTGGTTTTTAAGGTGGCACGGCTCTTGACCACTGGCACCGCTTCCGCTGAAGCCTTCTGCAAGACCGTAGGCTTTGAGCTAACATCCTCGGCACCTGACAAAGCCTCCTCTG
>CAJNJA010017727.1:0-10854 GCA_905231915.1 Symbiodinium necroappetens
GTTTCTCGCTCGGAAACTAACTTTCGTTTGGTTAGTTTCTCGCTCGGAAACTAACTCGATGGCGGAGGGTTTGTTTCTCTGGAAACTAACAAACTTTGGGTCAACCGTATATGCTCATGTGAGGACCATACATCTTAAACATGCCACATTTGGCGATTCCCCGTCATCATATATATTAAACAATCCCCCCCCCCCCGCCTCGTTTGGCGATGCCGGTTCATCATATATCTTAAATGCGCCTCCTCATTTGGCAATATCGGTTCACCATGTATCTGAAACACACCCCCTCATGTGGCGGTTCCGGTTCGCCATATATCTTAAACATGCCGCCCCCCTTATTTGGTGATTTCGGTTCATCATTCTCATTTGGCGATATCGATCAATCATATATCTCAAACACTGGCGGACCGACTGCCCGGCGCTTGGCGCATGGACCAACCGACCGACCGCCCGACTGACCGACAGACGGGCATGCTGGCACACCGACCGACGCACCGACTGACCGACTGACTGACTGACTGACTGACCGCTCGGTTGGCTGACCGACGGACTGACTGACCGCTCGTCTTTGGACGACCGACTGACCGACTGACTGACTGACTGACCGCCTGGTTGGCTCACCGACTGACTGACTGACTGACTGACTGACTGACTGACTGACTGACTGACTGACCGATCGACTTATGGACTCACATGCCCACTGAACCGAAAACCCAAAAATACCCAGAAAAAACCCAAAACAAATACCCAAAAAGAACCCCCACCCTTGGATTGGTTACGAATCAATGCGACAAAACAAGCTGCATGCCAAAACATGAGCAACGAACGAGAACACGCCACTCCAACAGGCGGCGACGTCAGGAACCGCCACTCAAAGCGGCGACGCGAACGAACGAACGAACTGACAAGCTGCTATCCCCTGCGTTCCAGGCCTCTCCGGTCGCAAAACACACCACGACGCCCATCTCCAGAGTCCTGTTTGCAAGGATGCCGTGTTGACGTTGTACTACTTCAAGAAAATGTCGGTGCAACCAGTTTTCCCGGTTGTTTGGGATTTCGATTCTCACACTCGGTGCATGCAAGAATTCACGACAAGGGTATATCACCTATCTGAAGAAGCTGACGGGCTGTTGATGGACAACGGGTCGCCGCGACGGAGCAAAAGCGCAGTGATCTGGTGGCCCTGCACTGAAAATCCAAGCCGTGGCTTTCGCCTTCTACGGTACGAGTTGTCCATATCTCCTCATGATCGTTAACATCGAAAAGTCAAAGGCAGACCCTTGACGATGCAAAAACCTCACCCGACAGTGTGTGCGAGTAGAAAATTCCTTCAAAAAGAGCGAAGCCGGGTGTACCAAAACTTCGCTTCAAAGGTCCTGTCGGAGCTGCATGAGCTGCTCAGGGACCTCATGCAGTCCTCCTGATGCCTGGCAAAAACAAGTGCCAGCTGCTGACATCTTGGCAAGACAGCCTCCGGATGCTTGAGCATGCTGGAGGCTGCTGGAGCCTGTTCGGCTCATGGATGAACTTCCAGTGCAGCTGCTTCGCCTCACCGTTGCAAAGGAAGGCATCGAGGTGTCACGAGGCTCACACGACACAAAAGTATCCACTGCACGACTCTGCACGACTTGCACGAAACGGCCTTCTCGGAGTCAAACTTCTGTCGGCACTCTGGGCCTCGGCACTCTGCACCGATTCTTTTTCTCACGTATACGTCTATGTCGATGTGTCCTCCGAGTCAATGCCCGTCATCTTGATGCCACCCAACGCTACCAGCCCGAGCTCTGAGGAGCAAGGCGTTGGTCGTGGTGCCGTCGCCACACTTCGCGGCATCGCTGATCTCCCTTGGGCCCCAGCGCTTGACATAGCACTGCACGCTGAAACTCACTCACGGTCCCCTGCATTGTCTCGGACATGCCTTGCAAGAGCGTCCGGAAGGCACGCAACTCAAGGCTTGGCAAGGCAAGCCTTCAGAAGCTCCAGCAGCCGCGTGTCAGAAGCCCCGTCACGCCGCGAATTGTGCTGCGAAGGGCTGCGGGGAAGGCTCGGGCTCGGGTGTGAGGACATCGATGAGGTCACGGCCTAGCAAAAAGCTCGGATCAGCAAGCTGCAGGGCAGCATCCAAAGCACCGCGGGTCCTGCAAGACTGTCGGCATGCTTTCAATTTGAAAGGCTGCCTGAACGGTCGGATGGCACAGCGCCAACGCTGGTGCTCAATGCGACTCGACTTGGGTCGCTGCCCATCTGAGTTTTGAAATCATTGAACTGCCCCGATAATGCGGTTTACCACCGACCTGAGCTCGGCAACGAGTCTCGTGCGATTGTGCGAGTCGAGCACCAGCGGGCAGTCCAAGGGCGTCCCGCATTTCTCCAGGTGAGGACATCTGAGAACGATCAGCTCTTGGGAGCTCTCATGGCCCCCACACCGCTCCTGTGCGGATGCTTCTTGGCATGGTTCTTCAACGTTCGAGGCAGCTCGTCGGTCCGAGTTCCCTTCCTAGACAGTCCGAAACGAAAGCGACGGACGCAACTGTCGGCGAACTCTCACATCACTCACGTTACGTCGTCACGTGGACCGGACCTCGCGCAGCACGGGGTTGACGGCACTCCTCAAAACCTGCCGCCCGCGGTGTGGAGGAGGGACTTCCCTAAGCACCCATGAGTACCTGCTTGGATTTCTCTTGCACCTTTTTCTCCTCGTCATCCTTCGGATCTCTGGGATAGTCCTGGGGCGACTCGAGAGAGATGCAAAGGAGATGCCAAGCGGGAACGAACTGTTTCCGAGAAGTTCCTGTGCCATATCGCTGACCCTGCAGCTCCTCGATGTGTTCCTGGCAGAAGCACGAGCTTCGGGCAATCACGGTGCCAAGCATGCACACAGCCGCATGCACTGCAAGTGTGGGCCTGCAACTGCGGCACACCAGCACGGACATTCGGAAGCTTGCTGATGTTGCCCTGCTGTTCCATACTTCGCAACGACATGTAGATTAGGGTTTAGGGTTTAGGGTTTACAGATTCAACCGACTAGCCCCTTGGACTTGCCACTCCTGACGGAACATCCACCTCCGGCTTTTGACAGAGCTTCTCAAGGTCTGACAGTGCATCTCGAAGTGCTTTTTGAGGTCCTAATCTCTCTAGGAACAAGGTGATGGTCCTCAATGGAAAGCAGTTCAACCAGAACCGTTGTCTCTACAGGACTGCTCGCCTTGCTGCCACAGAAATGTCCGACGTCTCCACCGGACAGACGCCTTCGAAATGCTCGAAAGTCAAGGGTGGCACCTGCAAGCCAAGGGCGAGCAGCTAGCCGGGAGGATCAACAAGAGAGAATGGGTCGCCAACATCGGCGCTTCATCTTCGCCCTCTTCTCTTCGGCCAAGCTTTGGGCAAGGCTAAAAACGAGCAGGCTCAGAGGACTCACGTTGACGCACGGACCATCCCACACCCCGAGAAACCTGGCTCCTCTGACTCACCGCTTAACAGGATGTCGAGTCTCTTTGACGTATCCTGCACGTTTCTGAACCAAAGAGTCGGATTGTGAAGGAGTCACTCTGAAGAAAGATCACTGGCTCGAGCCTGGCCCAATGCTGTCGGCCTGGCCGGGCCAACGACACGCACCTAGGTCCAGAAGAAACGCGAAGCCACGCGCGCGGAGCTGTCAAGGGACGCTGCTCGCCGCACTACTTCTCATGCTGGAGATGTGAGAGGATCCTTGCCGAGCCCATCCGTACCTTTAAGCCCCAGGCACCCCATGTGCGATAGTCGATGATCTGGCAAGCTGTTGCTGCTAGGGAGGCCGATGTACAGGAGCATTCAAACACTGCTGTCCTGACCTGTTCTGCGACTGATTACTGCTCGCATAGCCGCGTGACTGGTCTGCAGCTCCTTTTTTTCAACTCTTTGCGTCGTGTCCATAAGTGCGGCCGGCACACGCCCCGCAGGACAGTGGTTCACCATTCACTTGCAGAGTAAAGTGAGTAAAGGTCTGTCTTTTGAGTGCGAAAGCAGTGCTGTGCCAAAAGATTTTCACATCTTGTCATGTAATTGAGACTGCACTGCTACACTTACGAAAGAACCTCAAGAATTCGTGTGTCGTGTGCAGCTTGGTGAGAAAAGCCTCAAAGCTCAGCAGCGGCACGTCTTTCTTCGACTCGCATTGCTCACGAATGACCTGATCAACCATCCCAAAGTCTGCAACACCGTCTTTGCCGAGGAATGCGTGGCAGGTACACAAGACCTCTTCCTGAAGGAACCCAATTCTTGCCCACTAGACCTTAAACCCTAGCTCTGCATCCTGAACCCTTTCACCTCTCGCTCCTCCATCCCAAGTTGCTAAGCCTGAGCTTTGCAGCAGAAACCCTCGCCACACCTCTACACCAAGAGCTCCACGGACTCCTCCCGCTCCAAAGCGGGCCAGTGACGCTCCACGTCCTGCAGCATGAAGAAAGCAGATCTTTAACTAGGTCGCAGGACTGTGAGGTAAATGGTTCGGGGGTTGACCGCTTCGACTTAAGTCTGCAGTCCACGAAACAAGCTTCAGAGCTTCGCATTGCGTGCGGAATGCGAAACTGCACACCTGGACACAGTATGCCAGGCTGCTCGAAGAAACCGTTCCGCACTTCTTCGTCCCTGGCCTTGAACAGGCGAAGTGCCAGCGCATCGAGGCCATCTGAGCAGCGATGCTTAGTCAATCGCCATTCTTTTGTTTCCCCGCCGACTCTACTCTGAGCCCACATCCAATGTCTCGTATTCCCCGCAAGCAAACAAAGAGTTACATCCGTCTCCTCAAGGAGGAAAGGCTACAACGTCCCTACGATCTTTGCGGGGAACTACCCGCCCTTCCTCCAAGGAAGAGCCGGGCATCGCTTCGTAGAGGTGCGTCAGGGTGTACATTTAGGGTTTAGGGGGTCCAAGGCTACATGCAGGACTTGGACAAGAAGCCTACGAACTTAATTTGCAGACTCTCTTGTGGAGGGTGTGAGAGAGAAGTTCTTGCAAGTTCAGGCAGGACTCTGCCCCAATCCTCAGCGTCTCGTCTGTGCAAAACCTTTCAATAAAAGCCCCTAAACCCTAAACCCTAAACCCTTACTTAACCCTAAACCCTAAACCCTAAACCCTTACTAAACCCTAAACCCTAATTAAACCCTAAAAGCCAGAAGATTCAAGACAAGATGAGCGAACCGCAAGAAAGTCTGGCCAGTCTGGCCTGGGCGTAAGACCTGCACGCCAGCCTGAGCAGAACTGGGTTTTCTTGGCTGTCTTGGCTTAAGGGTTTAGGGTTTAGGGTGAAGACTTCTCCGCAACCGGAAGGAGAAGAATCACAGCACCTGTCCTACAAAGGCGGCCCACTTGCAGAGCTCAGGGAACCTACCAAGCCTCCATGTGCCACACCAGCCCCCAAGAGTACTTTTTACCGAAATAATTGCTTCTCTGGGTTTTATGCCCCTTATTTCCTCAACTAAATCAAACCCCACCATTCAGGTAACTGGAGTTTTATTTGGTGGAGGGTATTCCTTTATTCCCGACGAACCACCTCTAAGTTTAGAGATCTTGCAGTTTGCCACCCAAGTCGCCAGGACAAACGGCGCAGCCAGCGCTCCGCGTGCCAGGGCCACCCACCCCTGGGCGAAGCCGATGGAAGCCGCAGCCAGACCTAAGCTCTTTGAACCCAAAGCTACCCCTGCTTTGGAAGGGGTGCTACAGGGATTAGGGATAGTAGAAATTAGAAAAAGTTTTTCAAAACAACCCCTCAAAGCTCTTCAAAACATTGCTCTACAGTCTGCTCTTGGACATGCCAGGGAGCAAATGAAGCAGAAACACTGCAGGTCGTTCACCTGAGAGAGGGCTTGAAGCGTATGTCTACGGCCTAGCAATGCCAGAGAAGCTAAGGCCACTAGCTTCCACAGCCGGGCAGTACTCTAGCAACATCCCCGGAGCACAAATCTACATATGGCAACTTCAACATTGATCCTGAAATAATGCAGGCACTATGGTTGATAGTGCCCCAAAATTTGCTTTCGAGTCCAGCCCTGGATCCCGGCCTGGCGCTGTCTGTAGGGCTGCAGAGTACCAACGGCAATGGCCGTCACGAGCGTGAAGCACAAAGTCAGCTTGAGGCCGCTCTCTGTGGAGGCCACCTCAGCTACCGCGGACTCGTGCACCGGCAAAATGCTGACGCGGATGCGTGCGCCAATTGTTGCAATATGAGTACCCTCTTCTAAAACTTCTTCATGGGGGCATGGGCTCCTCGCAGGACATTGGAGGGCAAGACTGGACTAAAGGCTCGTTTTTGGATTTGGGCTTCCCATGGAAATCCCAGGCCACAACGGGCCTGGACGAAAGCAGCCTGCCTTCAAAGAAGTTCCCACAGCATGGAACATGGGGAACAATCTGGATGAGAGCATCCCAGGCACGGCAACCAGGATGACAGCCACAAGCTTCATGGCAACTTCGAACCATACGTCACGAATCATCGCCTCGTAGGGCCGATTGCGGCTGTCAACAGGGTACCATTCCAAAAGTCTCCTGAATCTCACCTGCAAAGAGAAGTCTATGCCACCAAATTATGTAATCCCCTCCCTCCAATACAACCCCCCTCAATATTAAATATTCTCCTTGTGGTATGGCAAAGTATCTTGGGAATATCTAATATTAGGCGGAGGGGGTTACTGCGGCTGAGCTCCATGATGTTTACAAGTTTGGGCTCCAGTGGTCTTACTCAAAACTCGCAGTGTCTCGAGCAGCCACGCGGCATATTTGAACAGCAGCTCCTTAGCCCCGGCCAGAACTCCTCGGATGGTTGTATTTGTTGAAGTTTCAGGTTTCACCAGCTACCACAGCACTAATCCGCCAAGTCAACCCTGGTTGAGTTTTTCTTTCGCGGGGACTTTGAACACCATGCATACACATGTAGCTAAGGACAACAAAACTAATGCTGGAGGCAAGGCAAAATCTACACCCCCTTCGCCATGCAGCTCAAGCTAAGGCGGATAAGTTTACACAGGCTCCAGGTTGCCCCGGGCATCAGAGCGGTATTGGTTTGCCAAAGCGAGCTTTTATAAAGCACGACAGGAGAGCCCTGCATGTCCAAACAAATGCGACAGGAACCAAAGAAGCAGCGCTAATCAATACCGACAGGAGCGGCTCCATGCGTCCCACTCGGCTTGCGAAAAGCGGCTGCTGCGAGAGCGGTGCCACTCGTCCCACTCAGCCTGCGTGTAATCTTTGTACAGCGGCATATAAAGGTAGTGGGCGACCCCTTTGGGGTGGCTTTGTTGGGAGCCGAGACTTCGCGGTTCTGAGCAGCGAGTCTCTCAGTGGATGCGGCCTGATGCTCGGCGCTGGTAGCACTGTCATCGACAATGTGCATCACCTCCTCGGCCATGGCATCTGCTGTTTCTCCATTCAGCCTCACTTCGCCATCAAAGGTCAATGCGGCGAGCCTCGGGCGTGTGGAGGGCGATGTCACAATGTACAGGCGCTGCCGGCATCATCGATGAGACGCAATGTGCGCAAGGGCTCCACTTCGCAGTGGGCACAAAAGACCAACTTTCCCGGAGGGATGCCTTGCTCCGTCGAGGAGTAATGCGATCCAGCACGGCGATCTTCCATGATCTGCAAGCGTCTGTCTGATTGGGGAAATCGGGTAGCTTCACTGTCTCGGCTTCCTTAGCCTTGGGCTTGTCATCATCGGTTTTACCGATTGCGGCTCGGAGTGTAGAGGGGAGGAGGTCGCTAGTGGCTTCCTGTTTGGGGGCTTCATTAGACTTCTGTTCAACATCTAGCGCTTGGTCCTCCTTCTCGTGGATGCCATCACTGATGTTATGCACCTGCGGTTTTCCCAGGAATGAATGCCTACAAGTCGTGCAGGGGTCGGAGAGACTTCCACGGCTTAGTGGAACCCTGTACACTCTGAACTGCTGCAGCAGACGATGTGGCGCTACCTGGCGGTGGGCTAGGATTCTGATGCTCACTCTCAAACACTTCACCGACACCTGCTCCGGGTAGGGCTCCAACTTGCGTTGGGCGATTCCGCTTTTCGGCAAGCTCGATCCTTAGTGAGTCTGCCTCAGCCTGCAATCCGGCATTTTGCTCCATCAGATCAGTAACCAAATCATCAGGCTGCATTTCCTCAGCCTTCAACCTCTGAAAACACTCATTCTCTTCCCACTGAAGCTTCTCCTCAAACCTCTCAGCTACATACTCACAAAGCGTCGAGCGAATATCATCGCACGATTTCCGAAGCTGTGCTGTTTGTAGCTTCTGGTGCCTCAGCGCCGTTTCAAAGTGTAGTGCACGAGTGGTGAGGGCCATGTTCTGGGAAGTGAGGTTGGTCGCCGCTTGCCTTTCCTCATGGCATGCTACCTCGCTGTGTAGTAGTTGAGTTCAGCTGGGAGATCAAAACGTGCGCCCCTTGCTGGACGAAGCCTAGTCTCCTCGCATGTTCTGCGTCAGCATGAGCCTCGGGGGATTGGATGTGCATCCTGGCCTCCATATATATGACGTCCATTAGCATACGGTGCCTAGCTTCAGCTTCAGCTTCTGCTGCATTCTCAGTATGCCAGTCATGGATGAACGCATTTATCTGCTGGTTTTCCTGGAGAAGTTGCATGAAGTAGCTGTTCGCGCTGGTACCCTGCTGTTCATTGCTGGTGGTGTTCCCAGTGCTCGGTACCATCGCCATGGAGCTAGCTACGGCTGATAACCTGAAGTTTCGGGTTCTACCAGCTACCACAGCACTGATCCGTTAAGTCAACCCTGGCTGACACTGGTTGACTCTTTTCCTCACGGGGACTTTGAGCACCATGTAGGTCGCATACACATGTAGCTAAGGACAACAAAAGTACTGCTGGAGGCAGGGTAAAATCTACATTCATGGGAAAGAAATTGGGAACTACTGCGTAATATCATAGTCTCCTTCTTGGCTTCCGGTAACCATCGTCATCATCATCATCATCGTAACCTTTGTTAAGTGTAATACGAATGTGGGGTCTTGTATTTCAAACAGAATTGAAGCAGCAGCGGGTCAGGAGGCCTCAGCTCACAGAAGAGCCTAGCGCACAATGCAAAAATAATTCAATGTCTGCTCCTTCATGATTAGGGTTTAGAGTTTAGGGTTTAGGGTTTTGGGTATTTGAAAAAGGCAAGTTCATAAAAATCATAAAAGCCGCCATCAGCAGTCCCGGAATTGAAACTCCTTGTGCTGCCAGGCATCTGTCCGAATGAGCTACTTCTTCCAGGACACAGCGTTCCGTTAACATCCTGTCACGCAGCTTTGGCTGGTCCCGAAGATGGCAGTATCAGACAGAGAATGGGACCTTCTCGCAAGCCCAAAACATGCTGCCCTAGACGTCGGTCTTCAGTGCATATTTCCACCTCATCAGGAAAACGGAACGGAAGGATCACGTCTACAGGTTGACTTCGTGGGAAGAGCCTCATTCTGCAGCTGGCGTTACACAAGTCCCTGCAAAGCGCGTGGCAGTTCAGACTCAATGGGCAATCCCACTAGATGATTGGGCAAACATGGGGCCTTGTCATCGACTGGCAGCGCCGCATGTCTGCATCCCTCGTACTTCCAAAGGCGACGGCCAAGGTTGCCGAGGTCACCTTGCTCTCAGGATCGAGGCAGACCGTCCAGGCCGCAAGGAAACTCATCCGCTCCCCTAACAATAAACACCCGACCCAATGAACTATAAATCTGCACATTAGGCATTGTGGCATATTCTGCTCGTATGTATTTATGACCAGGGGAAAGGGCGAGAGGGGATACCTCCTTCTTCCTATCACCCTAGTGGCTTTGATGCGTGGAAGCAGCATCGAGGACTGCGTTGTCCTGCTCCCTCTTTGACTCTACTGATTGGAGGATCCTCAGCTGAGTCTGGTCGCAGTATCCTCTTGGCAGAGCAAGGCAGTACAGGGGCTTCAGTTGCTGGCTTCCGGCGCGACTTTTCTCGCAATCTTCACTTGCATGACCTACTTAGCTACAGGGGATATTGGGCCATCATTGGGGCTATTCGGGATAGTCCTTAGACTTACTAAGTCAAAAGATGTTCCAAGCATACTACAATCTCCTCCCTCATGGCTTCTCCACCGAGCCCTCCAAGGTGAATCCAGAACGATCGGTACCTAATAGTGTTTAGGGCGTTTAGGGTTTAGGGTTTAGGGTTTTTAATAGAAGACCATCATGACTTCAGCTCAGGCACACGTGGCTCTTCTGAAGCTGCAGGCGCACAGGCCCTGAAAAGAGCACACAATGTGCCGCAGCCGCGGCCATGAGATGCTTCGATGACTCCTGGTCCTGTCAGGATTTCAAACTCCTATCGGGTTCTTGGGGGTTAGAGAGTTTCTTTGTACATCTAGGCGGTTTCCTGCTCTGGCTAGGATGGTTTCTTAAGCTTCAGGCTATCTGAAAGCAAAAAATGTTGGAGCCAGGGCCTGTTTGTCCCCACAAGCCCTCGGTTTGGCGGCAATTAATTCAAGCACACGGGAATCAGGGTTCCGTCCTCTGCCGACTCCGGCACCTCTCGCCACAAGGGCTCCACCCTCACCTTCACCAAGTCACCTTCCCGCTCTGCGAGTCCGGCGAAGCGCCTGACAGATGCAGCAGCTGATTCCATGGAAATCTTAGATGCAGCTCGCCAGGCTCACCCTGTTGCTTGCCATGACGTCCGATAGTTACCCTGGAATGCCGACTTTGGCTCCCGGGACTTGTCTTTCTGACTTGACTGGAGCTCAAACCTTCAAACCATGGTGCCTGCTGAGCTCCAAGGCCCTGTGCTGCTTGAGGATCAGGTAAAGCAGCAGCCCCGGAATGACAAGTCCATACATCACTGCGCACGTCATGCCCACGCCGTCCGC
>CAJNJA010017728.1:0-10854 GCA_905231915.1 Symbiodinium necroappetens
TTGCTTTGGCCCTCACTGGCCTAGGTCTGCAGTCTTCGTGCAGGACGGTGCTAGGAGGGTCCCGGGTAAGGAGCCGGTTCTACCATGCAGGGCATCGCGTGCAAATGATTTAAGCCTGAAGCTCCTGGAGCGTCCGGAGACACCAGCACTTCCGTCTCAAATACTGCCCGGCTTTGGAAGGCTGCAGCTACAGGGTTTCCCTGGAAACGATGCCGGCGGCTCTACATCACCAGACTCCGGAACACACATGTATGCATCGTCAGCAACGACGACTGCGGCCGTTACTGCCCAGTTCAGCATACTTTAAGCTCTCCAAGCCTCTCTGCTGTTGGGGGGGGGGGGGGGGCGANNGATAATTTACCGGAAACCGGTGTCGCACAAAGGTCGATTTTCAAGCCCGAGACTGAGCACATGAACAAAGCACCAACTATGCAAAACCACAAACCTTAGAAGCCCTGCACAGGCCCTACACCCCATCTCTTGCGGGACGAAGAGCAAGAGTGCGCCCGAGCCAGAACCACAGGCAGGCCAGCACATGATTCAGCAGCCCAATAGCCTCGACACTTCATCGTCTTTGGGGGTTCTGGTCTGAAAAGCCTCTGTGGTGTTGGGTCTACAGTAAGGGGCTTTCCGGCGAAGGAGGATTCCACTCGAATTTGGGGGACAGTTCTGGAGACTCCCTTGGGCAGGGGTACTTTTTCCTCAACACACTTTCACCCAGCAACTGTGTCCTCGAACTGTTGCATAAGCAGGAGACAGCATGGGACGAAGCTATGCAGCCCGGAATTGGCAAGGCGGCACAGCTGCGGAATGCAGTTAAGGAAGGGCTTAAGGAAGAAATACAAATATCGACTGGGCCTTCGCTGACAAACCACCTTTAATGCAGGGCAGCTGAAATTCGACCTAACCGGAGAAAGTAAATGACTCTGGTTTCGCTCTATCGGGATTTCATCTAGGGTTGAAATTAAAGGAGGAACTCGCGACAGCTAACCAGAGTCTAAACCCTTTTTGAGGAGGGGCTGCAGTGCACATGCCCAGAGTCTAAATCCTAAATCCTAAAACCCCAAGACCTAAATCCTCCACCCTACGTCTTCGGCTTCTTGCAACAAGCTACAAACATGGAGTTCGCAATCGCCGCACAAATGATGATCCACTGCCGGCCAGTGGAAGCCGCATACTCCTTGGGTTTTAGGACTTGGGGTTTGGGTACAGCAGACTGTCCGGGCATCCATGTATGGACGGTTTTCTGCATGCATAGCATATTGAAGACCCTCTTGTTTGATTGAGGTCTATTTTAAGGCTCCTGCTTCCGGATGTTTTGAGGCAGGATGCTTCGAAACTCTTGCCCCTCCCAATTCCTATCATGCGATCCGAGCTTGTCGTCAGGCTTAAAGTGCTTAAATGCTCATATAACTCATATGATATGGACTTTGCGAGATCTTGTCAAACTAACATGCAGGCCCAAAAATCGCCATCAACTCGCAAGCCTGATGCCATCCGCCATCCGGCACGAATGCAGGAACCAACCCGAACTCCAAGTCCAAGTCATAAGTACTGTTCTAGTACCGTTCTCTCTGTCTCTCTCTCTCTCTCGCGCGCGCGCAAAATGTCAACTACAGAAACCACGCAACCCCAAGCATGCAAACGGCCAAGTACAACTGCAGATGCCCTAGCCTCGTTATAATTCGGGTTGGGTTTTGGGCTTGCTGCTGTGCTTGTAATCGAGACCCTAACGAATATAGTGTGTATTGTGGTGTAATTATTCAAGCTTCTAGATTACACTCTGTACCTAAAGAGACGACCCCAAAGTTTAAACCGACGAAGCAGCTTGGATGAAACCTTCCACCTTGGCCAGCTTGATCAACCTTGTGAGGGCCAGGTGGGTGCTTGAGGTATCCATAGGCTCGTTAGTAGTTCCTTTTTGGGGATTTCCTTATAGGATTTTACGTATAAACCATACAAGGGAACTACTATGGAGCCTATGGGTATCGTGTAGAATCGACGTCCTCAAGTGGCATCGAGGTGTGCAGATCCCTTTGGCTTAGCTTCGCATCAGCTGTCAGAATCTACCTATAGTCTCCATTGTAGTTCCTTTTTGGGGTTACCTTTTAGGTTCCTTAATATAAATTTGGTTAAACCAAAAAAGGAACTACAATGGAGACGATAGGTAGGTGTTTGGCCAAGCGTATATACAGTCGTGGCAAGGGATCTCTAAACACAAGCCGCACTCACAGTCACAAACACCACCTGAAGAAAATCCACAAAGCACACACACGTAGAACTCTCCTGAAGCTCTGCACCCTCAACCTTGATGCTGAAAACGACCTTTTCGCGGTCGCAGCAATAGTTCGATGTGCAGAAACAATTGAAATGAATGCCATAATCATTGTTTGTGCCCGAGGGTGCCGCCCGGCTTGCAGGCAATGAGCTTAGGGTGCAGGGTTTACGGCAAAGGTTAAAGTAATAATGGGTCTCACCCACCTTGTGTAGCAACCCGTACAGTAAACCAAGGTTCTGTCTCTAATCGGGCTGATAATGAAACCTGCAAATAACCTATGACGTCTGTTACATCTTAAACGAACGAACTCGAGCTTCAGATAGCCCCGAAAACCACTAAACCCTAAATCCTAAACCTTGAACTCTAAACCTTAAACCTTAAACTCTAAACCCTAAAACTCCGACCCAATCTAGACCACTGAACCAATGTCTAGGAGCCGAATGAAGCGAAAGATGCGGACGATGCGTGCAAATCGGGAGAAGCTGAGGTCAACAATGGCACCTGATCAGAGTCCATTCCCAAAGGGGCCCAGTAATGGTGTAGAAAGAAATACTTTTGGAGCCCAAAATATCTACTAAGTAGCCACTATTAGATATTCGCACTTGGATGCTTTGGGATAGCCGTTTCAAAGGTTTGGGTCTGGACTCTCACTGTGGCAGCAACATGCAGAAAGGCTGTAGTTTTAGGGGCTTTCTGGCCTCCCGATGGCAGGTCGCGTGCACCCAGCACAAACGGGTGGCAAGGGTGGCAGCAATGCAGCTAAGTCAGAACCCTGCGAACCTTTAAGCCTCCCGTATAGTAAATCCCTGTAAACCCCTATAGAAAACCCCGCATCAAACCCTACAGACGCGGACTTTTCGGGCGAGGTCGCCAGGGTTTAGCCTTATATAAGAACCTATAGCATTTTATGCAAAGCAAAGCGGCTACGCAAGCCCCACAATTCTTCCGGACATCGCAACAGCACAACCTGCTAGCACCAGCAACATATTCATACAGTCACTCCACATTGACATAATCTTGTGATTTTCGACGCGGCACTGTCCAGAAGCACGTTGGCGATCGTCACCTGGGCCAGTTCTCTGGGCATGGGCCGGGGCCTACTGAAACTTAGAGGCATCACAGCTGGAACATGGTTTCGGGCAGTATAACCGCATAGCGTTGGACTGAAATCCAATGCTGGGCTGCGTGTCCTCAATTCGCCGCCACTTTGTGGCAGGGCAGAAGGCAAGGACTCGTCATCATCTCACGAGCTTAGGCTTCCGACCAGCCTGCCGCGAGAAGACTAGGGTCTGCACGAAGCAGCAATTATGACTGCTTCCGTAGATGGGTCTGACGTCAGAGTAGCTACGACTTTCTCGGAAGACAGGCTCTATGATCATTCGGATCGGCATCTGACCTCATTTCGTCACCCAGCCCCGGAGCCAACTGAGAAAAAGAAGCAATACTTGCTGTTGTCGAACATCACACGCAGAAGCTGCTGGCGCTCGATTGAGCCACCGGCAGGAAAAGTGTGACATGCGTCAGTCCCTGTTGAAGCAGCGTCAGCAGAAAGGGTCCCACAAGGAATACCAAGAAAAATGTTGTGCTGCGTAATAACCCAGCTCTCCAGAGCACCGGCCACGAGACCGAAGCGAAGCTGTGGACCAAGGGTGCCAGCCAAACAAGCAAACTCCACAACATCCCGTCTCTGTGCGGGCGGTCAAAGCATCCATGAGGCAGAGTAAGCGTGGATGGACCGCAGGCATTGCTATGGTGCCAAAGATGCTATGCTGAACAGTGACAACGAGGAGCTTCTGGCTGGAAGATGTGAAGCCCAATGTTGCATACGCAGATCTGGAAGCCCATGAGAACCCGAAGCAGTGAAGCAAAGTGGGCAGGAACCGCAGCACGCAAATGATCCACGAAACATCAGTCTCGTGGCCACGGTCTTCCAGACCGGACTCCCGGAAAAATGCCACGCACGTTATCGTTGAATGTTTCCAGGCAATCTTCCTGGTTCACGTAGCAACGGACAGAGCGTACTGCCAGCCGATCTTCTGGCGACAATGACAAGGAGGCAACGGGCAGAGTGATAATGGTCCGCCTCTGTGACAGAGGTGTCGGTCTCGAAAGGCACTCAAACGACCGGATCGTCAAGCCAAGTCCATCGAGCAACTTTGCGACGAGTCCTTCCATAATTGGGCGGTCGCTCTCGACCGAAGACTTCGTTGGGATAACTTAGGACTTCAAATGCTCGAGCTTCTGCTGGAAAGTAACATCTCTGGCCACAGCAAGCAACACGTAGAAGACTAGAGATGCCTGCACGTACTCTTGGAACACTAGGAAATGGTGCCAACCGAAGCCCGCATCTTCGACTCCTTTTTGCGATGACCCACCACATCGTCACCAAGATACGGATTGCTTGTGACCGCTAGCACTTGGAGCCTTTGCTCGAGGTAAGTAACGCAAAGCATCGTCAGAAGCCACGGGGCCAGCCACACTGGCAGAAAACGAACGGTCTTCACTCCGCTGCCCGCTGCATTTCACAAATACAGACAGCTCGAAATTGCACCTCCTTTCAAAATACGTGCAATGTATGCATGTATGTATGGTGTGGCTGTATACCCTGCCCAAAATGGTGAGATTGCAGCCGTTCAACACGGAAATCATTCACGAATGCCGGCCCGGAGCTTGGAATGCTCGGTAAATCACAGCAGTCTCCGCTCAAGTGCAGGCATCGTTGCAGTTCCGCATGGCGGCAGCAAAGGCCGGTTTTGCAGGAGCCGTGACCAAGCCGGCGGCGACATCGGTGCGATGGTTGATTGCGCGCGCTTGAGTCGTAGTGTGTGACACCTGGCACAGTGGATTGCCATTCAGGGTGCCTTTGGTGGGCCGGTGCCCAATGCAACTTGGAACTCTCAGGAAGGAGGTTCCGCACAAGAGTCCAGTAAGCACAGAAGTCGGGGGCCAGTCTGTCGGCACCGAACTCAATTGCTAAGGCAACATTATCCGTTAGGATACACACCGGAGCGCTCTGTGCGCAGCGAATGCTACAACGAGCAAAGCGTAGCTTGGCGGCAGCAGCTGAAGAACGGTCGACACCTGGAACAACCCTGGAAAAACCCAGGGAATCCGAAGTGGCGATGCCCCACACAACCGAACCACACGAGGTCGCACAGCCGGTGCTTCCAAAGCGCTCCCGTCAGTGGCGACAAGACCAGCGCCTTCCACAGTCCTTGCCTGCGAAAGGCCAAGCAACAGGTCCTCATCCACTTCGGGCAGGTGCCAGGCTGGGGAGATCAAGCCCGAAAAGGCACTAGCAAACGATGCTGTGTGGAAGGCCTGCCAGTACCAGGGAAAGGGTCCGCAGGGCAGTCGAAAGTCAGATGCGTCCTGGTGGGCAGCGGGACACCGCAGGTACTTGGACTGCACGATCCACTCGCAGATGGGGCACTCCCAACCATCACGTGTGCGAACAAGCTGTTTCGGACGCTTGGGGGCCGGGTCGGGCACAGTTGGCTCAGGGGGAGGGCCAGGAATCTCGGCATCGAGCATGTCAATCAGGTTGGCCACATCGGTGCATTGGCCCAAGACCAGACCGGTCACATCGGATGCAGCGTCGGCCAAGTGTCCCGGCAGAGACCCGGCATGGACAGAGGCACTGGAAGCGGAGGCGGCGGCCTGTCCACGGGCAAAGGACTGCACAAGAGACAGCTGAGACGACGAGGCCCACCGGCCCTTAGCAAACGGCCTGAAGCAAAGCCCTTCTTTCGGGCGGAGAAGGGGGGGTTGCTAGTTGCGAGCTTTTTCCACTGAAGCGGCGCACCAGGGAGTGGCGTCGGTCCAGCGGTCCAGCGCGTAAGCCCCGCAAAGGCGGAAGCCCTGGTGAGGCCCGCCTCACATCATCGAGGGAGCCACCTTTGCAGCCCAAAATACATGCCATCCCACAAAACTGACAACCGAGAGGAACAGGCCACCACCATGGGCAGCCCGGCAATGCCCTGTTGCTCGTCTTCCTCTGTTTGTTTGACTCACACAGATCTTACCCACCCAAAGGCCAGGGCCCCACTGCCCGTTTGTCAGGTGCTGCCCGAACATGAGGAAGGTGGCAAATACAGCTGTTGGTACATCCATCAGCAGGAACAACACCATTCCTGCAGACAAGTCTAAAAACTTGTCGACACAGAGCACAGCAAGAGCTGTGGCTACAGCAGTCAAAGCTATCCCCATGTTGAGGAAAACACACATTGCGAGGCAGGTACTTATGCCAACGCGAGGCTTTCCGAGAATGGCTGACAAACACGTCCACATTCTGGACCCGTTCGCTTCTGTCAAATGCATGGGGCGGCGCCGGTTCCCCGAATGCATGGCCACGGCTTTACAGACCCTGCTTGAATCTCAAGCTTCCAGAGAGCACAAATGCACAGTTGTGGTGACTTTTGGTCTAGCTATGGGTGGAGGAAGTCCAAGATGAAATTGACATGTTTCGGCTTGCTGGCTTCGCAGCCCGAACCCGCAGGAGCTCATGCAAAGTCTGGAATTCTAGAAAGATCAAAGAAGCATGTAAACACGAACTGAGAAAGCTACATGCGACTCCGGCAGCGATACTAAAAGCAGCTTGAAGTCAACTCCCCCTGCGCAATGGTCAAGACAATTAAGAATTAAGGTCTCTGCCGGTGATGCGAGAATACCACCTTGGCCCCAACATCTGCACAAACCTTTTCCTACAATGCATGGCGTTGCCTCTAGCCGTCTGTTCCCAGGCTCACAGCCTGCATCAAGTGCTTCTAAATTATTATTCTAAGTATCAGCATTAACAACGCTAATTATTAAGATCCATCTTCATACTTGGAATCAAACACAGAGTGAGTGACGTGACCCTTCCTGCGAATCCCAACCCAAAATCCCGAACTGGATGGTGGTCGGCCAGGTCACACAGTCTAGTCCCACGAGGGCCAGGTCCAGTAAGAGCCCGGTGCGCATATACCTGGGCAAGACGTGCAGGTACTCACACCACGAGGCTGCTTTTCACATTCCATGACAAACTCAGGCGGCTTTACAACTTGCGGTCATTCCGACTTGTATCGACGTGACAGCAAGATAACCCGTTAAGTTGGCAGCTGCCCCACCCACAATCAATCACTAGCTCGGTCTACATGATGTACAGCTTGTGAACGGGTCAAGTGTCAATATCTACTCCACACCAAACAACACTGCAAGCACACTGGTCATATCTGTCGAGTGTGTCACTGTAGGCCACTGGTTCTGTCCAAGATGCTGCATGAAAATCAGCTGCTTCGAGAAGACAAGCTGTCCTTTGTGAAACACCTTGGCAGCATCGACATGCAGACTCGGCTCAAATCGACTTTCAAAAGAACCAGTGCACTTGAGGATGGCTGCTACCATGGTTCCAATCCAACACGGAACGTATTCCACTGTGATAAGATGTCGAAGCCTGAACAGTTAGTGCTACCATGCCTTATGGCGCCTATAATTGTAGTTCTAGTACAGTATATGCCAGAACCCTATTCTTATCAAACCAAAAAAGTCCTGTGTTAGACTGAGATGTCTCAGATAGTCAGATAGTCACCCTTATGGCAACCCCTCAAAAGCTTAGGGACCCTATTCTGATAATGCCACGACGCGCTGCAGTTGATCTATGGCCGATACTGCTTTGTCAGAAACCAGGAAAGCGTTTAGAGTTTAGTGGTTTAGGGTTAGGGGAAAGGTTTCCTCGTTTTGAACGACTCTCCGTCTCGCAAGGCTTCTGAAAGCAATGGCTCACGTACGAAAGGGTTGGTTTTCTACTAGATATCCAGATCCGGAGACCCACAAGAATAGACTGCGAGTGGGACATGCCGTGCGTAAACATAACTCCCTGTAAATTAGCGATAACCGACACTGTACCAATACACTACAACTCAACACAATACAATACAGTCCAGTCCAGGACAGTACGACGCAATACAATACAACACAACGCAATACACTAGCTTATACACGTAATTTACGCATACATGCACACATTCATGTTTAATCACAAGACGTTGTACGCAGTTGTATACCCGTCTTTTGGCGATGTATACATACGGTCCTTATAATCTGTGCACATGTGTAACATAAAGACCTTACATATATTCATAAATGCACAAACCACCTCAACTCGAGGTTCCCCACCCCCCACTCCCAAGTCGATGATTCGGAGAAGCATAGTGGCTTTAGGCAGAGAGATTGCGAGGATCTTACCAGAGTTATTTTGCCTGGGGCAGGTTCTTGTATCGACATGGGGAAACGAGGAGCCTGAGGGAACAACTATCCCCAGCAGCCCACTTGCGCATGCAATGGGCAACAATGAAAACATACATGCATGGTAGCGGAGCTTCCTGGGCTGGTTTTCTTGTAAGTCTCGTGCATACAGCCGAAAGATGTCGTGAATTCCGTATCTTCCTGAAATCCGTATCTAACTGCCGTCGTTGACTGCCTTGCCACAAAGTGAGAGACAGTCCGGAACTTTGCCGGAGAACAACTAGGAATTTGCACGAGCCTGGCACTAGTTTTGCGATCTTGGGCACTTCACGAAAACAAACCTCTCTGACTAGCTGAAGAGGCCCCGGTATTGAGATTGATGAAGATGTCCACGGTCCAAAAGAGCAGGCTAAAGGTGAAGAAGCCCAAATTCCTCGGATGTTCTGATGTTCTGTGAAGCCACTGCCTGCCTGCCACATCTCTGTCCGGTTTTGAAATCAGAATAAGATATTTTTGGTACTATCAGTACTGCTGTTCTATTATGTTGTATCATATCATGTCATAAAAAGAGCTCGATCGGAAGGCCTGCAGAACATCCAAGGTTCACCCAGCTGGGCGCGTCTGTCGTGTCCTCTAAGGCAGCTTGTTTGGCCACAGAGCCGTGCTCGGAGAGCTACAAGACAAACAGCCGGGGTTCAGGGCTTGCGCAGGAACCGGAATGCAGATTCAGTTGCAACACTCACAGCAAGAAGCAGGTTCACAGGCAAAACTAATTTCATATTATTTTCATATTCAGACGTTCATCTGGGCCGTCCTTCTGCAGGTCCCAGGCCAAGGAGATGGGAAGCAGGACCGTGTCCATCACAAGTACGAAGGAGCTCAACAGGTCCTTGGCAATGACAGGCAGATTCCGACGACGCACCGAGAGACTGGTTACTTGTGTTTTCTTGTTAACGCCTCGTCTCCCATCCACCATTGTTGCGCAAGCTCTAGGAAAGTGCGGCGAGTGGCTTCTGGGCGGCGCACTCGGACAGTTCAGGCGACTGGTTGAATTAGGGCTTAGGGTTTCGAGCCTTGCTGATGTTAAATCAATACATTGCATGGTAACTTGCACCAAACTCACCGATTACCTTTGTTTACAGTTTTTTTTACCTTGCCCGCAAAGCCGGAATGAAGGGCACCGACATCAAAGTCCCATTATGCGAAGACCCTAAAGGAATACTCTGGTTACTTATGCTCAGACCACCTTATTAGGGAACCCTAAACCCTAATTAAACCCCAAAGCCTGAGCCCTAAACCAAGAACTGCCGGCCGGATTGCCCAAGCGATTCGCTTCGCCCCGTTCGGATGGAAGCGGCTCTTGCTCTCCGCAGGTTCTCGCTCCTTAAGAGACGAAAGGCTCATCTTATATAGGGGGTCGTCTAGGGGCCTCCCTGATCAGAATAGGGCTTTAGGGCCTTTAGGGTATGTTGTAAGTCCTTAGCTCGGGCTCATCATATAGAGGGACCCATAAGGGCCTGGAATATAATACTTGGAATAGGGCTTTGGGGCATGTTTTCTCGCAGGATGAGGATATAATCAGGAACCCCGAGGAATTGCATTGGTAGGTATTCAGGCTTCCATGTTTGGAATCCCGGACTGGTAGGGCCAGGGTCTCAAGCCTCGTCGCTTCAGTGTATTTTCTGACAGTCACACTCCGAAGCTGTTCTGGAGAAATTCGGAAGGGTGTCAGGATGCTGCTTACGTTCCACGGAGTGGGAAAAACTGAAATGGGAAGCTCGCAACAAAAAGCCTGCACCTCAAGGCTTAGCTTGACAGGCTTGCGGGAAACGCCGTGCGAAACCTTCGCCGCAAAGGGCTACCACCATAGTGTGCATATGGGATCTCTGACTCGTGACAGCTCTGACGCCACGGTTGACGAAATAAATGAAAGCCTGGTAATCTGAGCAGTCAATGATATAACTACAACATGTACACATCAGCATCTATACATCTGATATATGTGCATATAAGTTTACTTCTGTATGCATGCACAGCCATGTGTAGTGAGATGGGTCGGATGATACACGCTTGGGTCCCGGTGATAGCAAGCACTTCCGTTTCGGCTACTGCTGTAAGTGTAGGACATGGGATGCCAGGGTTCTACAGGAATCGTACACAAATAAAGGGACAGGGACTACGAACACAGGTCTTTCGTCCAGATTAAACAGTACTCAAGCAAACCTCCAAGCACCCTTTTGGTTCTGCGCCCCTTCAAACGGTATTCCCCTGGCCCCCCCGCCTCCCCCCCCCCCCCATCGGCGACGGTCTGAAACTTGAAGTCTCCACCCTGCAGCCTGAAGCACCCGACC
>CAJNJA010017729.1:323-10854 GCA_905231915.1 Symbiodinium necroappetens
CCCTTGAGATGTAACTTGGGCGTGTATCCTCGCAAGGCGTATAAGGCTTTCAGATGGTACATGGATGGACCTGGACAACTTGTCGATGTTCCTGATGAGTCCCAAACCAGCCAATCTTGTGGAAGCCCTTGCCCACAGTGGCTCTGCCCTGATTGACGTGTGCCTGCAACGCGCGCTTGTACCAAATCTTTCCAAAAAAGCCAGACAGAGGCGCTAAGCAACCTCTGTTCCAAAGGCTCCAAGGAGCCCGCAACAAGATCTTAGGGGAGCAGAACGGCGAGGTTCTCTTGAAATGCCGCTTGTGGTCCGATGCCGGGCCAAGCTCAGAATTGTGCCGACATACCGCCACTTTGGAGGATACTTGCACCACAATGCGCTCCTTTTCGACCCCCTCCTTGCCACTGTTCTGTCCTATGGGTCAGGCAGCTGGACAGGCGTTGGGTCTCAACACATCTCTGTGCTTTCCTCTGGCCTCGGACAAATGGCTTGCCAAATGCTACACCCACGCTTCTGTTACGATATGCATTCCGGCTAAGGTATGTATTGTCTTGCATCCGGCTCGATGAATATGGGCATTGGCCCCCATTGGGAGAAAAGTTGGCTTGCTCTTGTCCGTGAATCCGTCCACTGGCTGTGGACCCTCTTTGGCTCACAAGGGGGACTCAGTGATTTCCGCCACGCCTGGAGTGTTTGGAGCGAGGACGCCAAGCAATTTCCTGCAGATGGAAAGCACGGGTCAGAAGGGCATCGCAGCCGCTCTGCCAAGGGAAAGGTGGCATGCGACAACTGAACAGCATGCTGGCATGTTTGTCGGTCAGGCCCGCAGGCTGGGGGCGACTGTCCCGTCCGACATTTTAGAGGCGGATGATAAGCAGGAAGTCTGCACGTGCTGCCGGATGCTCTTTCGTGACTTCCGTGCTTGGGCCGTGCATGCCTTTAAAAGACACGGACGAGCCGAGGAGGTCCGAAGACTCTCACCAGGGCTCCGGCTCCAATGTTCGCACTGTTTTCCTCTATGCCACCAACGTTCGGTTATGCAAACACCTCCGCCACTCCGCTGCCTGCAGGAGCGCTCTCCTGGGCAGTCTGCATAGGGTCGCCTCGTTTTCGGCCAGTGGAGCCATAAAGCCGCCAAGGAGCATATGTTCTGCGCCCCTACCTTGCAGGCCGAAGGACCAGCAGTGTTTGATTGCCGCCATGTCATTGATGATGAACTTGACAGACCTTCACTGCACACCTCGGGTTTGATGGACCTGTTGAATCCCTACCTGATGCCGTATTATGGGATCGCATCAAGGCCTCGTTTTCTTGTGTGTGCCTGCTCTTGCGCCGGATGCGACTCACTGCCGAGGCCTGGAGGGATAGGCTGCAATGGGATGCTGGTGCCAGTCATATGAACACTCTCAGCAAGTTGCCGAATTAGCCGAGTGGTTGGTACCGTCCACACGGGACAGATCTGACAAGTTCGAAACTTTTCGGTATTTCGTTACTTTCCTCGGTCTCTTTGAACTCCAGAATGTCACCATACCCCCGCCTCTTCCCTGGACTTCCGACCATGTCCTAATCTGCATTGGCCGCGCCCCTTCGCACCGTGAGAGGCACCTTGACCGACAATCATTCATTGTCTATACCCACGAAGAGTCGCTGAACCGTCTAAGCTCAGGTGAACCTTTGGATTTTTTCGCCGAGTCGGATCACGAGTGTGGCTTTCACCTCAACTTGCATGGGCTCCTCATGCCTTTTCTGTCAGAGGAGATCGGCTCCAACGGCTTCGAGCGTCCCTGCCTTCTCTTCGACTTTCCTGTGACATCATCATGCGACTGTCGCTCAGACTGTGGGCGCAGGGAGTTCGGACATGTCTTTCGGTGCCGTTCAGTCATGGTGATGACATCCGATCTCTGTCTCGACTACCTGGCATCCAGTTCAAGCTCTCAGAAGGATGCCTCACGCTTTGGTCCGGGACAGACGGCTCGCCCTATCTTGTTATCACCCTAATTACTACTGCACGCCAAAGGGCTGCGTCAACTCGACTCTACGCCCGAAACAGTGGAAACTGTGGATATATGTGAATATACATCCTTATGCATGCACATACACACGTATAATCACTTATACATATACATCCTCGCCATCAAAACCCTCATAATCATATCGCTATCATCCTGGGAAAACGCACGGAATGAAGCTCTGGGAATGAAGGTTTCGGCTTGATGGTTTCAAAGGACTTTTTCTTTATGTTTACTGTCTGCAAAGAGTGCATGTGCCTAAGTAACTAGATTTTTACTAGGGCAAGTACACTTGTAATTGCTTAGGTTCCATAGTAAAGGACTAACTTTTTTGTGCTGAGTTGCTGGTCTTTCTTTCTTGTTTTCTTCATTGTTGTTGTTCGTGCTTTCTTTCTGTGTGTCTTCCCTGTATTTCTGTTTTTCTGTGTTCTTTATCTCTGCGCTGAATTGCTGTCTCTTTCCGTCTTTCTTTATTTCTTTGGTTATTTGTTTGCTTATGTTGCATTTCTTTCGATTATGTCTTTCCTACGTTGTTTCTTTCAATACTTATGTCTTTCTTTGTCTCTGCGCTGAATTGCTGTCCTTCTTTCTGTGTTTCTGTTTGTTAAAGCTTTCTTTATTTCTTTGTTTCGTTCTTTCTTTATTTCTTTATTTCTTTCTTTATTTCTTCCTTTGCTTCTTTCGTTCGTTGTTTCTTTCCTTCCTCTTTCTAGATGTTGCTTGGAGCAGTTTTTTGGATCCCGGGGACAGGTGTCCATGCCTATGCCTTGTGTTGTTCCGTTGTCTTTTGCCTTGTATTCTGCTTATACCTCTTTCTACCGGCACACGTCGCACCGCGACCGCGACCGGCACTCCGCCCCGGCCTTGCCCTTCTCGATGTCTTCGCCGAGGCCTTTCTCCAGAGGCTCGGCCACCATGTAGATCCTTAGTAAGGAAGGGAGGGAGTCTCGGTTTCTCTGCGCGTCTTCTGCAACAACAAGGGCCCTTGTTTAAAAGAGCCAGGCTTGTTCTTCTTGTTCGGTGTCTCTGCAAAGCACTTCAGGGAACTGGTTTCCTCGGAGATCGAGTCATGTGACGCAGCATAACTGAGCAGCAACATGCAAGCAGGATCCCATGGCCAACGACAGCCAGAGTGCCACCACTGTCTCACAAAACTCTACGACGGGATCCGCCACTTTGATCTCCAGGTCACCATAAAGCCTCAAATCATGAAAGCACACAGCTAAACCCAGAAACCTGTCTACTCGTGCTCATGTGAGTGCTGTGGCCTTTACTGACCTGAACCTTTGATTCTACCCGGGCCTTCGAAGGTCGTGAAGGATGCAGTCCAGGTAAACTTCCCCAGTGCCCAGGAGCACATGCCTGCGCTCTGTATAGTGTGGAAACTCTATGGCACATAAAGCTCTCCGGGCGCAAATCTTAGAAACAGCGAATTGGCGCAAATTGGAGACTCGGACACGAACGGCGACAACTCTACGCAGCCAAGATGCTCGCCACTCTCTTCCACCTGGATCCGGTGCTTCCGAGTGCCCCTCTGCCCCTCCCGAGTCTCGGGTCTCAGGGGCGAGCTTTGGTCTTCGACAGTGGGTAGGCCTTGTCGATCTTCCTGCCCGGCAGGGCCATGGCTTTCGAGACTCTAACTCTGGGAACTGGGGCAGCCCGGGCCTGAGGCCATCGACCATCTTCGGCAGCTCCGCAGGCTGCAGTGGCTCGATGGCGACCTTGATGACCTAAGAACGGTCCCCTGGATTCGCTGCGCCTCTGGGCGATCTCAGGGAGGAGACGTTCGTCGTGCAGTTGGGGGCTGCCCGGACTGAGCCGGAAGCCGGGGTCGTCGGAAAGCGCAGTGGCCGGAAGATCTCGACCTTGGGTCCCACGTCGCTCCAAGTCGCTTGGATGCTGGCACAAGCTTGGCCTCTTCCTCGTTCGAGGCAGTCGTGATGGTCGCCGTCTTCTTGATGCACGTCTCGATGCCTCCTATAAGTACCTGAGAGGTCGATGTTTGCCACGTGGCTCGGCGGTCGAGTCTCAGTTATGGCCAGGTTGCCCAATTTCCTGCTGGAACGTGGCTAACTTCCACACGATACCGGCCCTGAGCGAAACAGGAAAGTTACAGAGGGTCTCAGAAAGCGAGGCTGGCCTCGAGGATCCAAAGATTTTGGATCTCCTTGATTGCCATGTCCTCGTCGTCATCCAGCGAGTACGTCTCTCCTGGGCTCTGTTCTTCATAGCAGACCCTGAAAATTAACTCCAGAACGCTGAGCATCCATGCAGCCTGGAGGCCCAAGATCTTCACACGATCACCACGGAAGACTGTGCCGGAAAGGACACGACCAAAGACATCAAAGGCATTGCAATCGGGTCTGTGGTACTGCTTCACCTCGAATGCAAGGTAGCGGAAGGTCTCAAAGTCGCACAAAGATCTTCTGAGAAGCTGCTGCATGCTGTCAAGACACCACATGAAGCATCAGATATCCTGATGAGCAGAGAACTGAAACACAGTAGAACTCACAGGGCATCTCAGAGCCACCTGTGGTATCCAGCTTCTTCATGTCTTCTGACACTGCACCGTCTTGGTCACCAGAGTACAGCTTCTCTACCTGGCATCTGCAGATTCGCAGTCGAACACCCGATGTTTCTACTGGGCCCGCCAACAATCAGCAAACATCCGCTTCATCCCACTAATCATGGCAATACTGGCCTTTATGGCAGCATTCTCCTGCAGAAGCGAGCACAGAAATGACATCAAGCGTACATCCACGACAGCCGTTCTGACAGACTGATTGCGGCAGATCTCCTTCGGATTCGGGATGTGTCTCACAACCTCGTATATACTGGGAAGGAAGATGCTCGTGTTCTGCTGTTCGCAACGAGCACCCAGTTCGGCCAAGACACCATGTCAACAAAGGATGGCAAGCCTGTGAGGAGAGAGAAGATGCGCTCTCTCACAGAGTTTCAGGAGCTGCCTGGCTTCTCGCGCACCTCCACCGGAGCCGAAGTACTGCTGGAAGACTTTGCGGATCAACGCTCGGGCGTCTAGCTCATAGTCTCGCTTGTGGAGATAGATGCCCACCTGCATCTAAAGGGCCACAGAAGGAGGGGGCCCTCTAAGAAAAATATGCTGCACAAGAGCTGGCAAGAGCTGCTCGGGCGCCTCTGCGAGGGTCTGTGCCAGGTCCTCCTTCTCCTCGCCGAGGCAATGAGCGAAGATCTTGTAGATCGGCTCCAGGACGAACCTGGGAAAGATGGCCACGGGTGAAGCTGGGGGACCCGCTTCGGTCTTCAGTCTTCCTACGAAAAAGACACGGCCACTGCTCTCTGCCGGAGTCTGGTGGCTGGACGAAGGAGCGCGGCTGCTCCGCATCTGGAGGGGTTTTCTGAAACTTGCGCTCCTCTGCCTATGCTGCAACTCTGCGAAGAAGCAAGCAGACTCCGAGTCTGACCGACTGTGCTGTGCTCTGCAAGCCAAGGGACGTTGTAGTACATGTCTCCCCAAAGGCATTTAGCAAGAATCAAGTGGTCAAAACTGAAACCATGCGTTTCGGCGTAGATTGCAGCATACGACTCCAAGGTGAACACCATTCCTTAGACGGAACAAAAGAGGGCCAGCATTTTTCAAGCAGGCTACTCCTCAATCGAATCTACATCGCCAGCCTAGAGTCGGAACAGAGCCGAGGAGAAGATCACCTGCGAATGTAAGTTATATTAAGGGAGAAGGTGCCGATGCTGTAAGGAAGGCACATGGCTCAATCTTGGGCCGAGGCATTCCCCTTCAGCGGCGAAAAGTAGACTCGTTCGTCGACTTCCGTTCCGGCCTGCTAAGCGGAGAGCACGAGGGAGCAGCGCGGCAAAAGACGGCGCAAAAAACGGCGCGGGCCGAGTCGTAGAGCTTCTCCATGGTCTCGTTGATGTCTTCGATGCAGTACCGCAACCTACACACGAAGGGGGGGCATCTCCCAATAGGTCTGTCTGCTTTTGCTTTCCGAGATCATCCGTCGGTCAAGGCACTTGTGATAAGCATCTGTCGGAGGCAGCTTCAGCTCCATGATGAGGCGATCGAGGCCGTTAATGACGAGAACTACCTCAAAGCCAGGACGGGAGATCAAATCAACAGATAAAGAGAGGCCGTCTTGCAACCGGGCATCTTTGAGGTTGTCCTGAAAAGCGTGTTTGAGCATTCTCTCGATGTGCCTGGGCCGAGTGCAGATTCACACGACCCATTCTATAGAGCGACTCCAACTGCATCTCCCTGCAGGATGGCTGCTGGGTGAGGCCGACAACCACGTCAACCACCAGAACGACGCCATCAGCCAAAGCCAGAGCTGCTATCACTTCGTCCTTCCCATTGCATTGGGCACAGGATACCCGCCTGCCTACCTACTCGCCATGAAGTCCTGGAAGTTGCTGTGGCCAGGAGTGTCCTTCGGCATGGCAAACACCACTTCCAGTAGATAACGTGATCAGGAATAGTCAGACTAGCCAAGGTGCCATCGCATGAAAGAGGTAGGACTTGTCCTGCGCCGGCCAAAATGTCACGGTTCCGAAGTCTAAAGCGGCCCAGACCTTTCGTGCTGCGGTCCTTGGAATCCTGCAAGACCAAGCTCATGGAGGAGGCTTTCACCGTGATGCCGCGATCTTGCTCGTCCTGCCTGGAGTCCGTGTAGCCTGAGAAAGAAACAACACGCACCCTCCCCCTCCCCCAAGCCCTCAAAATCTAAAACGAGGGCAGGAGATGGCGGCGAGGGGCGTATCTCTTTTCCCACCTTCCAGTCCTTTTCATGAGTGTTCAGCACGAGGAGGTCCATGAAGGTGGTCTTCCCATGGTGCATGGCACCCAAGAAACAAATGTTGCCTCGGCGTGCCGGCTCTTGCCTCTGAAGAAGACACAGCTACCTGCAGTCTACAGAAAACCTGCAGATGAACATACAGCACGGCACGAACCAAGTTGGGCTTGTCCATCATGGCAGCGAGGAAATTGAAGTCAAAGGTCGTGTCCGGCATCTTCTTCTCCAAGAGATCCTCGCTGCTACAGGGCAGTAGCATGCCGGGCATGAAAGTCATGGGCTGCTACCGAAGTCTGCAACATTGCCGGGCGTCGAAGTTTTTGGACTGAACAGGCGTGATGATGGGATCCGTCAGAGGCTGGGTGTCTTCCATCTGGACCAAAGCTTCTGCGTCGCCGTAGACTTCTTCTGCATCCGGGTAATACCTAGGATGGCAATGGCTGGCAGTTTTTGGCCTTGATCGCGGGAGCGGCCTGCAGAACGCAGTTCTAGTTTCAGCAGTTTCGGCATCTAAAAAGCCACCGAACCCTGAGAACAAAATCCTTTCATATCCAAAACAGTGGCTTCTTGTCTTCGTGCAGAATGATCTGCCTCGGATCGGCCCCGTGTCAAAAGGGCATTCTGCGCAGCAACATGAAGGGTTTGTCGTTCAGGGCTTCAGGTACATGTGCTGGTTGGTGGTTCAGCTTCTTTTACTGGTTTAGGGTTCAGGACTGAGGGTTTGTAAGGTTTCAGGCAGGGTCTCAAGGGGTGAGGCATCAAAAAAACTAAATAGGCATCAGAAAAAACTAGACCGGAGAATCAAAAAAAATACAATAAGCATCAAAAAAACTTAAGCACTAAAATAAGCATCAAAAAAAACTTCAGCACTAAAATAATCATCAAGAAAAACAAATACAGATTAAAAGAAAATGAAGCACTAAACTAAGTTTTAAAAAGATAATCTTAGGATATGCGGCACATCGGACTTTCGCCAGTCGCTGAGGGCACTGAGCCGATACCCTAAACCATGTATGAAAATCCCTGCAGCCTGGATTCCTCAGTGTGTTATTTGTAGCTTGAAAGTATGGCCATATGTCACGTTTCTTCATCGCTGCGAGAGCGTTATCTTGCCTGTGCTCCTAAATGGGAGCAACTGCTTTGGCACGAACAGGAAAGGACGTGAGCAAACGAACTTGGCTAGATCCCTGTGTAAACGAAGCACGCAGCGAACCATGACTTTCTTTCTTTGTTTCTTTCTTTCTCTTTCATGCGTTCTTTCTNNCTTTATTTCCTTCCTTCCTTCCTTCCTTCCTTCTTTCGTTATTTCTTTCTTTTGTCTTTTTTTCTTTCTCTCTTTCCTGTCTCGTTCTTTCTTTCTCTCTTTTTTTCTTTCTTTCTGTCTTTCTCTCTTTCCTCTTTCTTTCTTGATTTCTTCTTCATGTCTTTCTTTCTTTATTTCTTTCATTCGTTCTTTCTTTGTCTCTTTCTTTCTGTCTTTCTGGCTTTCTGTCAATCTCTCGGGATACCCACGTAATCTTTTTGATGCCTATTTAGTTTTTTTGATGCCTATTTAGTTCTTTTTTAGGCCTCTCCCGTCTCAAGATTTCGGGGTCAGGGTGAATAGAGATTAGGGATATTGGTCGTAGCTTGTCGGACGCTCTTGTGGCACAAAATCATGTCAAGGCGAGAAGTTCGTGTCCTGAGCGATCCAAAACAATATCCTGCAAGAGTCATCTCACTGAAATCCACTCGAAGTCGACGACAAAGCAACCGAGCGCACGCTACTCGAGCATGCCATGATGAATGCAAAATGAAAACCGAATCAAGAACTTCTGCATTGAGGAAATTCGGAGTGATGCTGAATTTTGCTCCCACAATGCCTCGTGCACCGCTCCCGCCGGGCCAACTGCTTCAACAAAGAAAGCACCAGCACAAGTCTTCAACCGACATCAGTCATCAGCCAGCAAATCCCAGAACCTGGTTACCGAATAAGACACAACTGCACATTGCCAAAGCAAAGGAAGCTCAGGTCAGGAAAATGTTCGACCAGTCAACAGCTGTACGGGAGCTGATGTGTGGTAGAGACCCTCGCTTTGATCTTCGGGCGATGAAAAATTACAGACACCAGTCAGGCTCCGTGTCGCAGCTAGGGGCGCAAAGCGCAGAATTTGTAACAAGCCGAACTTTGGGTGCACAACCTCCTTCAGACACAAAGAAGCAGACTATGTACTTCGTCGCATGGCGCAGTCTGAGCTACAGGGCATAAGCCGGCAGAGGCATGGTCATGTCACAACGGATAAGCAAGAATCCGGTCGTACAACGCCTACACATGTCGTGCACATCATCTCTCGACGTGGGCCAGGGTCAGTATCACACAACGAGCTGTCCGGGAAGAAACTCCTTCGGCGGGAAATACATACCAACGGCAAGGCAAACGAACAAAACACCGAAGCAGTAGCCACAGAAACCGGTATCAACTGGAACTGCTTCTTTCTAAACTCAAAAGATCTGACATGATCTGACTAGTGACCTGTCACCACTCGCCTCAACGCCCTCCATGGGCACGTCACCTCAAATCTCGTGGTGGAATGCCGAACATGTACCAGATTCTCCCTAATCTCGGCTAAGCCCAGACACCCACCCCGGTGCCATCATCATCTCCCTTGCCTTTCTCCTCCTCGTCTAAGCCTCCGAGGAGGTCGTCATCTTCTTCATCCTCGTCGTCATCTATGTCGGGGCCTCCGGACAGAGAGATCGACGTGTCGAAGGGCACGGATGGTGTGTGCTAGTATTTCCCAGCCATCTGAAACCCTCACTTCACGCCTTGATAGTTTCCGAACTCATCGTACAGACTGTCCTGACTTCGGGCGTCAGGCAGGCTGCAAGGTTTGATTCCGTATACAGTTTGAGAGTAAAGGAGGCGCCTCCATAATGGAGCCGAGGCCAGCTCCAGCCGTACGTAGCCCCTCCCCCCTCTGAACCACTGCGTGCCAGCACACGAGCTCAGAACAGAACACACAGCCATGTCCATGCAGGCCGAGAGGATAAGATCCGCATGCAACTCAGGTGTGTTTCCGGCAGTCTTTTGCTGTCGCCGCGCTCGCAGCACTACGGAGATGGCGGATACGGACTAACGAAATTGTCGGCAAGCTTGGTTTCAATCGCTGTCCTCAGGCAATCTGCAGATCTGCTCCAATTATGTCATGGTGACGGCCCTATATCAAGAAGCACCCCCTCCCCAAAGACAAGACCCGAAGTTGACGGCTTGGGACTAACAGGCCAGGTCATGCCGGGCGTCATTCGGGATCGGATGAAGCTTTCCAACCTTGCTCGTGGCTGGGGGCGCCGCTTCAGAGCTCCGAGGCTCCGAGGCACGGGCCCCTTCTGACTGCGAACGAGCTCGGCCTGCTAGGCCCGAAGAGCCCTCGCTTCCTCACACCTTACACCTTACACTGCGCTGTTCCCTGTGCAGCCTTCTCCTCCTGCAGTTGCCGGACCCTCTGACGAAAGGCTTCGTTGGCCGAGAGCACCTGCAGCTTCCAGGCCCGAAGCCCAAAAAGGGGAGACTCCCCGCCCGCACTCATCGCGCCTGCTCCAGCTCCGCCGCGCCCCGCGCGCCCCGCGCGGCCCGGGCCTGGGCCTGGGCCCCGAGGGCGCGGCCCCGGCCTTGCGGTCCTGGCGGGGGACGCGGCCACGCGGCGCGGGCCACGCGGCGGTTTTCGCGTCTCCCATCCCGCGCAAACCGCCTGACTCTGGGCG
>CAJNJA010017730.1:0-10177 GCA_905231915.1 Symbiodinium necroappetens
CTGGACCCTACACCCTAAGCCCTAAACCCAAACCCCCTAAACCCTAACCTCCTAAACCCTTAAACCCAAAACCCTAAACCCCAAACCCAAACCCCCTAAACCCAAAACCCCCTAAACCCACTTCCAAAAGAAAAAACTGCCGAAAGCCAGAGCGAATCCTGAGCTTCAGCTCCCCGGGTGCGTTCCACAGACGGTCAGTGACCACCCAAACCTGGGCTCTTTTTAGGGAGCTTAAGTTAAGTTACCATAATTGGGCTCTTATTTTAAGGGAGCTTCAGTTAAGTTACCATAATTGGGTTCTTTTTAGGAGCTTAAGTTACCATAATTGGGATCTATAGTAAACAATAATTATGGTTTCTTGATTATGGTAACTTAAATTACATCCCTTATAGCAAGATAGAAGAAACCTGGCATTGTACTGTACTCAACTACAGCTATACAAGCGTAAATAGCGCATCACTCTACTCCGCTCGGCTCTAAGCGCTTTTTTTCGATACTCTCTGGTACGTGCGTATGTTAAGTTAGATGAGACTAGGCTGTTGCATTACATCGGATTCTACTCGTTTAGACCAGTTGAGACCACATTAGATAAGATTATAAGATTAGAGGAGATGAGATGGATTTAGCTGCTATCTTTTGTACTACTAAACTCGACCATATCAGTATGATATACTATACTGTACTATGCTATGCTGTGGTATGCTATGCTGTACTGTGCTATCTTATACCTATTTTACCGTAGTGTGTTGTACTGTACTGTACTGTACTGTACTGTACTGTGCTGTACTGTACTGTACTGTACTGTACTGTACTGTACTGTACTGTACGTTTGCCTAGAGAAGTCAGCTTTTGCCTTGTCGAGGCTTGTTTTGGGTTCAGGGCTTCAGGTTCAGGGGCAGAGAGCCACAAATGCGAAGAAACAAGATGCGCCTGTCGGTCAGTGGAACGATGTACCCATGACTCAGCACGAGATCGGCGGTGCTGCAGATGTTGCGAAATCACAATCAACCTCAATGCCAATACACCTTCCCAAACCCCCCATCCAAATGCAGCCGGCATGACACGGCCACCGGGTCTGGAGGGAGTGGTGTGTGGCAAGCTTACACAGCGATTGGCGATGTCGTCCTTGCGAGCGCAGTGCTGTAAGGCCCAAGGCCAACGACTTCTCTCGGAGTACTTTAGACTAGACCATACTATCTATCTATCATATATATGTATAGAGAGAGAGAGAGAGTCATAGTAGATTATAATTACTATACTATGTTTATGATCATATCAGAATAATCCGCCCTACACCCGATACGCCCTAAACCCTGATCTCTAAAGGGCTTAGGATCCCGAGGGTTTCCGGGCAACGCAGTGAGCTTGCGGTCGAGAGGTTCTTGATGCAGGCGAAAGCGTCTGGGTTCAGGGTTTAGGGTTTAGGGCCGGATGTAAGACCTGTGGTTTTGCTTAGGGGAGAGTGCGGGTTCGGGGAGAAGTCACGGAAGCCTTGGGGGGGAGAACCCAAGCTCTGCGTTTGCGCGCGCCCAACCCAAAATCTTAACCCCAAGCACCAAAACCCACTCAATCCAAGGTCTGCCAGAGGCAGTAACAGTCCCACCAAAAGATATCTAGCTACAAAGCGCACCTTACACGGAGTACACTCTTAACCCTGAACCCGAAGCCGACAACGATCAAGTCCAAGGACATGCATGCTTGTGCCCATGCCCGCGCGCATAAGAAGATAATAGCAGATCAGCCCTAACAGTCATAATGTAAAGAAACTCGAAACTGATGACCCTCGGATTCCATTAATTAAACCCCAAAACCCTAAACCCTAAACCCCTAAACCCGAAACCCTAAACCCTGGGACTGCGCCGCCGCGCCTCCCAGACGAAGCCGCCTCCCAGGCGCCTCCGATCCCTGAGGTACTTGTACTCCACCCGCGGCCTCAATGAGGGGGCCCAGGGTTTAGGGTTTAGGGTTTCGGGTTTAGGGTTTCGGGTTTAGGGTTTCTGGTTTAGGGTTTAGGGTTTAGGGCCTCAATGAGGGTGCTGACCTGCCTTTTTTAGGGACTTGCTTCAAGAAATCATAATAAGGATCCCTAAAAAGGATCAGTTTTTGGTAGGGTCCCGGTAGGGTGCAGGGTTTAAGGGCTCAGGGTTCAGGGCTTGGGGAGCTCCGCGCTTCAAAGGCTAAAGGGTTTTCTGATTTTTGTTGGGATGGTTCGGAGGCCTTGAAAAGGGGGAACAGGGGGGCAAGGGGCTGAAGGCTGGCCTGGGTTCCTTGAAGGAATAGGGTTTAGGGTTTAGGGTTTAGGGTTTAGGGTAAAAGTTTAAAACGAGTCTTCAAGGTTGGCGTTCAGAGTTTCTCAAGTAAGCGGAGTGTCAAGGGTTTAGGGCTGTTTGTGGGGTACCCTAGCCAGGAAAAGCATGGTAGTCCGCTCGCGATAGATTGAAAGCCGAAGCTGTAGGCGAAGAATTTAGGAGTTAGCAGAGTTTTGAACCCGGGACCATTAAACCCTAAACCTAAAGCCCTAAATCCAAAAACCCTCAATCCCTAAACCCCCAAACCCCCAAACCCCAAACCCTAAACCCCTAAACCCCTAAACCCCAAACCCTAAACCCTAAACCCTAAAACCCTCAACCCCTAAACCCCCAAACCCCAAACCCTAAACCCCTAAACCCAGAACCCTTAAACCCCCTGGTTTAAGCTACCCCCCAAACCCTAAACCCTGAACCCCTAAACCCCTAAACCCTAAACCCCTAAACCCCTGGGTTTAAAGCTACCCTCCAAACCCTAAACCCTAAAACCCTAAACCCAACAACCCTAAACCCCTAAACCCCTGGGTTTCAGCTACCCTCAGCTCAGCTCGAGACTTAGTAGGGAATGGGGGAATGGATCCCTATGATAGTCCCTTAAGGTCCCCTATAGTAGTCCCAATAACCCATTCCCCCATTCCCTACTAAGAACCAGGGAGTCAGCTCAGCTCGGGACTTCTGCCCCCCTGCGAATCGGATCCAAACCTGCCCGCGGGGGGGGCTTTAGGGCCTTTAAAGGGTTCCTTATAAAGGGATCTATAGGGTTCCTTAAAGGGATCCTTAAAGCGATCTATAGGGGTTTAGGGCTTCGGGGTTCGGGGGTTTAGGGCTTCAGGGTTTCGGGTTTAGGGTTTTAGGGTTTAGGGCTTCAGGGGGTTCAGGGGTTTAGGGTTTTAGGGTTTAGGGGTTCGGGGGTTTAGGAATTCAGGGTTTAGGGCTTCAGGCTTTAAGGCTTCGGAGGTTTAGGATTTCAGGGTTCAGGGGATTTGGATTTCAGGGTTTTAGGCTTCAGGGGTCGGAGGTTTAGGGCTTGGGGTTTGGGCTCGGCTTTCGGATTCGGGGCTTTAGAGTTTTTTGGGGGTTTGGGGGGATCTAGGGTTTAGAGGTTCAGCTCTTTGGGGGGATCTGGGAAACCCTAAACTTTCACAACCCTAAACCCAATAAACCTTAAACCCTAAACCCCTAAACCCAACCGCAGTCACGAGGTTTAGGGCAAAGCTTGGGGAGTTGAGGAAAAGTGTCGGGCTGAAGCTTCGGCAAGAGGACTAAGCTTGGGCGCTTGAGTCGCGTGAGGGTCTCAAGTCTAAGCTTTTAAGGTTTAGGGCTTCGGGCTTAGGGCTTAGGGTAGGGCTTTGGGTTTAGGGTTTAGCCGGTTTAGGGGTTTAGGGTTTTTGGGGGGGGCTTTAGGGGTTTAGGGTTTAGGGATTTCAAGGTGGATTAGCTGATTAGCTTGGCTGGCTTCGCTTCCTAGTTGCCTTTGAAGTAGACAAAATATGCCGAAAGTGAGCCACGGATTAGGGTGTAGGGTTTAGGGCTTAGGGTTTAGGGTTTAGGGGAGGTCACAACACCGCCCAATCACAGTCGCATGAAATCGAGTCCGAAGCAATTGCTGATCTCACACGACGTTATGACGATCTCCGGGGACGAGGGAGCTAGAAAACAGAAGACCCAGCACAGATCGTCCCTGGTCCATCCGAAAGGAAACAATACAGGGGCCTGGCCTTGGGTGTGCGTGTGTGTATATATATGTAAGTATGTATGTAAGTATGTATGTATGTATGTATGTATGCGTGCATGTATGTATGCAAACATCTACATATATTCTATCGACATTGGGGAAAACTACCACAAGTCATGCCCTCTGCAGCGGGCAGCTTCTGCTCGGCCCCCTATGAAAACCCTGTTTAGGGTTTAGGGTTTAGGGCTGCACTTGGAGTCGATGCCATGGCGCCGGATTCGTGGTAGACCAGAAGGGGTATGTCCGACCCTCGGCAGGGCTGGTATAAGGGCCTTGACAAGTATAACAGGGCTTTGGGGCTTTGTTTATAGTGTGTACATATAAAAATATGAACAATTACACACATACCTATGCACCATATCTACCTATCTACCTTGCCAGACAGCTGGCTATCCCTTTATCTATCTATGATGGGACTATCAGTGGATGCGCTCACCATCTTCAGACCATTATGTCGCGTACACTGGCTTCGCTGCTCTCGGCCTGCGATGGCTTTCCTGGGGCTTCTGAATCTAACCACACTACACGTGGCAACCCTCATTCTGCCTATGTATCGGTTGAATCTCATGTGTCCTCTCGAGGTCTTTTCTAAACATGAGTATGGTTCTGGTTGTTCAGGCAATTCTTGTTGATGTTGGGAGGGGCTTCTCGCTGCAATCATGATTCTTGTTACCAGTACTTCAGAGCAACTGTGGTGTGTGCGGCATCGCAAGCCTAGCATGCTAAAAGCCGCGCCTCTGAAAAGTTGCCTTGAAACTGCACTAAACCCTTAGCCCTAAATTAAACCCTAAACCCCCAGGCGAATTACCAAGCCCAAGCACGTCGGTTCAAATCTCCCAAAACAGCCCCTAAACCCGAACCCCTGAACCCTAAACTTCAATCTTCGAGTCTGTTCTCGCATGAGAAAGCAAACTCTGGGCCGAATGCTGCAACCACAAGCTGGGAGGAAACTGAAGCTAAAGCATGATACATCTATACAGTATACATTATAAGTGCAAGTGTGAATATGGATCTTTCTGATTTCTCAATCGTAATTTAAATGAAAGTGGTGGTTTGACAAAGAAGTGCACGGAAACTTCATCCACTCAGCCTTTGCTAGCGAGGCTGGCTGGCCGTGAATCCTGAGCCCTCAACCTTAGAAACCCCTCGGCCCCAAGCACCCAGCCCTTCTAGCAGCCCTCATGCTGCGTAGCATTTATGATAACCCTTGTAGCAACCTTTGTAGCAGCTCCTGTAATAGCTCTTATGTAACCTCCAGTAGCCCTCACAGTAGCCCTGCAAAAACAAGGCGCGTCGGTGTAGAGCTGCACCGACTTCTCCGGGTTCCACTTTCCCAACTCCTCCGCCTGTGCTCGGCGGGGCTTTCTCCAACTCCTGCTCCTACACCTCCTCCTCCTCCGCCTCCACCTCCCACTCCCACTCCCACTCCTACTCCTACTCCTAGCAGCAGGAGGAGCAGCAGCAGCAGCAGCAGCGGCGGTAGGAGTAGGAGCAGTAGTAGGAGTAGGAGTAGGAGCAGGAGCAGTAGTAGGAGTAGGAGCAGGAGCAATAGTAGGAGTAGGAGTAGGAGCAGTAGTAGGAGTAGGGGCAGTAGTAGGAGTAGGAGCAGTAGTAGGACTAGAGCAGTAGTAGGAGTAGGAGTCGGAACATAACAAGGCGAAGTGGTAATGGTAGTTGTGCTAGTTGCTAGTCATACAAGCAACCATAGCACCAACGGCAAAAGCTCGGTTCCGAGAGCAGGGCAGATCAATAGGAACACTCAGTGTGACATACAGGAGCAAACACCAACCCAACAAACAAGCAAGCAAACACAAAAGCCAACAAACAAACACTGTGCATGCATGCATACATGTGCACATACATACATGCATACATACATGCATACATATTATGATTTAACATAACATAACGTAGTGTGATATACTGTAAACATTATAATATATATAGATAGATAGACAGATAGATAGATAGATAGATACTCTATATATATATATAATAACACAATATACGATAGTAAAAATACGACGTATTATACTAGCATCTTATATATCCTGTAGTATAATGCACTATGAGCATGATATAAGATTGAGTAGAATATCATACAATATAAATGTCAACAGTTAAGATCTACAACAAAGCTGTATTCCAGTTCAATCAGGAACAGCAATCGCAACAGTCAGCACTCACCGTCTTCAACTCACCGTCTTCAGCTGGCATCATTAGCCAGTCAACAAAGCCAAAAGCCCTCACCACTGATACCAACAGTACCGGCGGCAATTTACGTAACAGCGACCTCAATAAACCACACCTGCAAAGGCTCCGTGAGTTTGCCTGATGCCTGCAAGCTCCGAAACCCAAAGCCCAAAAACTCTCCACCCTCAACCTCGAGACTGAAAGCTCTCAACAGATTCTAGACCCCAAAACCCTAGACGCCCTAACCCTAAAAACCCCCTTGCGAGCCCCAAACCCTGAAGCCCATGAAGCCTAAACGAAACCACTCTAGTAAGCCTTCTAGGAACCCTTAAGCGAACCATAAAGGACCCTTACAGGAACCCCTTACAGGAACCATTTCAGAAAGCCCGGCACCTCGCCGACGACACGGATAATCTCGCCGATCCTAGGCTCGTCTGGAGCAAGGCAAGTTGGACTCTTCGGGGCCTAGGGATCTTCAGGGATTTTGGGGTTTAGGGATCTGAGGTTTAGGTTTTAGGGTCCAGGACATTTGGGGTTTAGGGATCTTAGGTCTTAGGGTTCAGGGCTTTGGGGTTTTGGTGTTTAAGTTTGAGGGTTCCGGGCTTTGTGGTGTAGGGATTCTCGGGCTTTTGGGGCTTTGGTTTAGGGTTTCTGGCTTTGGTGCTTTGGGGCTTAGGGATGTTGGGGCTTTTGGGTTTCAGGGTGCAGGGTTCTAGGGCCTTGGGGTGTAGTGAATTAGGGGTTCAGGGTTCGGGGATCAGGGTGCTGGGGTTTGGGGATTTAGATTTTCGGGTTGAGGGGAGTTTCGGCTTGCCTTACGGATTGCAAAAGGGGCTACGATACGAGCGGCGCAAAGGCGCGAACTATAACGATAACATGTCTTGCAACAAAGCTAAGAATGGCTTAGGGCTTAGGGTTAACATCAAAGACAAGCAAGAGCTGAAGGAGCCCAGATGCTGGCTTCGCTGACAGATACTGTGTAAGGGTTGCTATAAGGGTTATCGTTATATAATCATAAGTATTTATAAGCTTTGCATCACATCACACCACATCACATCCAAGTACATGCATACTTGATTAAGGCTTATATACACCTGCATGTGGTTGCACTCCTGACACTACCAACATGCACACAAGGAATACGTGACGGCATGATTGCTGGCATCTTGTGAGACAGATATTACAAAAACATATGAATAGTTACTTGGCTGACTTCTGAACCCCTCCTAAGAGTTAAACACTTGGCCTACTTATTGTAGTTCATATAGAAACCCAAAAAGTCCTAAGAGCCAACCAGAAGAACACCAAGGTAATCTACATTGGGTCCTTTTTGGAGGTCCCCCAAACAATAATACGGCGCCCTTATAGAAGGGACCCTAAAATCCTAAAAGGGACCCTAATTTAGAGAACTACCCATATGTGAGTCACAGTTCCGACCGTCAGTATGCCCTGAGCTGCTCGAAGTCGGTAACGTGATGACAAGTGCACATGATTTCTGAACCCTCAAGCTTCAGCGAACAAATGGCCTGCTTAATCTAGGCCCTAGTCCGCCCTGCGGCTCCGCAGCGAAGCTTGAGTTCGCTTGTGGAATCACATTGTCGAACGGAGCTCAGAAAGTTTATGCCGAGCTATGTTGCTTCAGGCGTGCATGGTCCAATGGCCAGGGTCGACAGAAGTTTGTCCGAGACTCCGCAATTCTGCAAAAGACGACTTTGTTCAAGAAAGCGTCCCATATGATTCATGTTTGCACGAAACTGCGGCCTGCGTGCATAAGCACAGAGCCTTGAGTGAGCTGCCCTACAAAAAGAAACTTGGCGCGAAGTCTTCACGGGCATCAATACCGAAAGCCCTTATAACCCGCGGTCGATCTGCAGGTAGCTGCAAGGACCGCGCATCACCACAGACAGGTCTGGTGAGCTTCACAGGAACCCCCCAAAACATGTTTACAAAAACTGGACCCTGAGCCCTCTCTACCAAAACCTAAATCCTTAGCATCCTTGTGCCCAGCTTGGCCTCCCGGGCTTGATGCAGTTGAGCTGCTGTGTCTCAGCGGGGACGCCGAACACCAGCCCACACTGCGGCAGTGGGCTTCTTCTTATCGTATCTGCTGTATTGCTGGAACTAAGAAGCTTGGCTGTTCTGGGAGGCCCCTTGAGAAGTTTTCTGTTTGCTGTTTGCTCCTTCTTAACAACATCAACGCTGCAGCTGAATATGACTTGCCAGAACCGCCCAGTGGAAGGTCACACAGATGATTCCTATCCACAAACTGTTTCAGCAGACTTGCATGGCCCTCATCAGGTGATTCGCATGGGCGCCGCGCGGATTGAGGCCAACAAAAGTACGCGACAAAATCGAAACCGAATGAAAGGATAACAAATATCATCAGCCGAAAGCAGCACAGGAGGTTTTGGAAAAACCAAAACTAAAAGCAGAACACGAAAGGCAGCGTTTGAAGCTTCAAGCAAACTGTTGCGATACAAGAAACCAGCGCAAACCAAATTGAATGACATGCGCCTCCCACGACCCACGAGCATCTATAAGGGTTACTGCTACTAAACGGATATAAAGGTTGCTAAGGGGGTTGCTACAAGGGTTACTGAGCGAGAAACTCCAGGTGCTACATAATCGCCACCAGAACCATCACGACCCATGATGTCATCATCCCAATCAGTTGACAGAGTCTTCTTCTTAATCACCATCAGGATCATCATCAAGAATGACACGGATATAATCCTTATGGTCCTCGTCATCACTCGTCATCGAAATTGTCAGATGAATAATCGCCATCGCCATCACATATTGCAGCAACACCGCGATTAGGTTGCTGAGCCCCTATGGCAGCATTTGCCACAGCCTCCAACCTTCAGTGGAGCTTTCACCTCACACCCTCCCGGCCTGGACCACGTCGGAAGATGCCATGGCTTTGTGGCCGCAGACTCTGACTTCCGGCTCTTTGGGTCGCCAAACGCTGACAGAGCCCTCTGGTACTTTTGAACCCGTGACACGTGCGACTCTTAGCTTGTCTGAACCCTGCCTTTTTCTTTGCAACGACGTCTCACATCTGAGAAGTGAGTAGTGCCAACACAGCAAAGCACTTTAAGCCGAAACTGTCTGAGGGTGAACTTCTGCCTCGACTGCTCTGCTCAGGGTTTAGGGTTTAGGGTGTAGGGTTTAGGGTTGGAGGGACAAGAGCGGAGAGATGTTGAGAGCAAGACGCCGTGTATTGAACAGCAACGGCAGCAGCAACAACAACATGAACATGATTATGGATATGCGCATACATGTATGCATGTATGTGTGCATGTGCGTGTGTGTATACATATATGCATATATACATATATATATATACATACGATTTATATCTGAGTGAAAATCGATCCCGCACGCTATCTCACCGCACCTTCGAGACAAGGCTACGGTGCTCGGGCAGTAAGACTTTAAGAGCACCGCCCTTACTGTAATTTCGAGAACTAATACTAACTCGTGCGGTCATTGCTATCATTGCCGTTACTGTTATTGTCGTCAAAGTTAGCTTTGTTATGATTCTTATTTAAACTGGTACTCGTCGTACTATTCTTGCTGAAGGAATCCAGGTCTCCTGCAGGCGTCGCGGAGCACGCAGTGGTGACGATGATGCAGATGAAGATCCAAATAAGACTGATCAGAAGAAGAATACTAGTATCACTAGTCAAAAGGCAATAGCCGTAGTAAGAGTAGCAATTCTACACATAGCAATAGTACTAACAGTAACGGTGATTGCACTCATGGCAAAGGTTTAAGCAGAGTATTAATTTCAGCAGTAATAGAAACAGTAGTAGTAATTAGAGTACAAACTTTAGTTGTAACAGTACAGTGTGCCGGGCATTTAGAACAGCTATTCGAGCAAGATTGCCAAACAATCGTGCAATCTTGCCTTGGTCTAAATGGTAAACTAGTCGGCGAG